>CBXJ02000361.1:23231263-23406554 GCA_000612645.2 Trichuris muris
TTCAAGTCACTGAAAGATCGACTTACTCTTGTGCTCTGTGGCAACGCTGCAGGGCACATGATAAAGCCCGGTGTTATCTACCGGACTCGTAATCCTCGGTCGCTCAGAAACAAGAACAAGGATTGCCTGCCGGTATTCTGGCAGCACAACAAGAAGGTGTATTATCCTTTTTACGGAGTGGTTTAACCAATGCTTCATTCCTGAAGCGAAAAATACCTAAAAAGCAAGGGGATGTCTTTCAACGTCCTCCTCGTAATTGATAACGCTCCCAGTCACCCGCAGTCTCTTTGCTTTGCTAGTAAGAATGTCGAGGTGAAATTCTTGCCCGCTAACTCGACATCACTACTACAGCCACTGGATCAGGGCGCCATACAATGCATTAAGGCTACTTATACTCGTCTCGTATTTGAGAAGCTTCGTGGTACCCTCCACGCTAATCCTGATTGCGATCTAACCGGCCTGTGGAAGCGTTTCTCAATTACAGACGCTATCGCCCTTATTCCGGAGGCAGTACACGAGATAAAGCCTAGAACAGTCATTTGAGGAAGCGTTTGAGGAGAGACGCAGTCAGTGAATGCGAGGACATAGGTGCCATCGATGAGGAGGTCATGGACATGGTGAATATTGCCAAGGAGTTGAGAGGTGAGGGTTTCTCCGACATGATAGGAGACGACATCAGGGAGCACATAGAAGATTGTGGAGAACCGTTCACAAACGAGGAACTCGGGCAACTGACGCAATCACATACGGGCAGTGACGACGACGTTATGGAAGATACAGAAGCTCAAACACCCTCGGATATGACGCTGCAAAGCTTGCCAGTATTTTCCGGCAAGCGCAGGTCCTAAAGGATATGATTGCTGAATACGAGCCATCCATGGAACGTGGCATCATGGTTACACCGGAATAACGGCTTCGTTGAAGCGAAGAAAGGGGGGGGGTCTAGCTCCCTATAACAATGTTTTTAAATAAAGATCCGGCAGCTGCGGAGCCTAACATTTTAAGGCGAGAAGTTTCGCTACCAACAAGTTCAAGAAACCCTACAACTGGCTGGTCTCCAGAGGATCTGCGCCCACCTATACAAAGTGGGTAAATTGTCTGATTCCTGATGCACCAAACGTTTCTGCCGTAAACGTTTTGTTCTATATGGATGTGTTCTATGTGATGTTCAGTATTTCTGCTTAAGTGCGCCTGTGTATTTTTTATTTCCCCTGCTCTGTACCCATTCCGCGCACCAGTACATCGCTTAGCTGATTAAAGCAAGGCGATTCCCAGGTGTTTAAAGAAAGAGCATCTTACTTTCGTCCTTTCTTGTATCTAATGGCCTGGACTCTGATGGCTGGATCCATTGAACAAGCGCAGTCTCATTCATGTCATTATCTCGCAGCTAGATTCCGTAGTACCAAGATTCGAAGGATCAGTAGGTATGATAACCGGTGCGGAAGGAATTCAAGGAGGCAGGATGAAATACGCGGCTGGAATACTATATATATGTATAGTATAACCCCCAAACTTGACCACCTCTGTATGTTGACCGCAAATTTTTGGTTTGTTGGCCGGCCGTTATGCAGCATAAGAGAGCAACCTCTATATGTTGACCACCTCCGTATGTTGTACCTTGACCACCAAAGCTGAGACACTGCCTATCAATTACTACATGTTTTAACCTCCGTAAGTTGACCACCAAAATGCCGCGAACATTACAACCTGAAGTTTGCTTGTGTTATCGGTGTGCGCGCATGTGTAATGACTGTGAGCGTGTTCTCACGTATGAGTATGTGTTATCACTGCATCATGTGGAACAGATATCATTAACATTAGCATGTTTGTGTTATCAATGTGCGCGTATGTATCATGACTGCTTCTGCCAAGGAAGCGCGTATCTGTTGCGACCGTTCGCTTTTGTGTCCCCTTTACAGATTGGCAAAAGCAGCAATTGCCCACTTGCTGATTCTCGAACGCTTGTCTTCAGTGCACTTTTTGGTTTTGCCGTTTTGGAGTTTCCGAGAGTAAGCGCTGTACATCGCTGCTGCCCTTTCTGTGTTCGCTCCTACTATTCTACCATCTGTCGATTCCGATATCCATTCACGGCTGCACACCGACGTAACATTTTACCTTACTTGTGCTTTAGTTGTACTTTAAAGTGTTTTGTTTTTACTTTGTTTTCACATCTTATGTCCGCAGCAAGAAAGCGAAGCAGACAAAAATAGACTCTTTCTTTAGATATGCAACGATTGGGGGCCATGAAATGCACTGATTGTAATGCTCTTTTACCACTATTTTATTTTTATTGTCTTAATACTAATTCAGTTTTTGTTGTTTTGCTTTCTTACTGTTTCTTCATATAGATTACTATGTTCCTTCTTCAATAGAATGCTTGGAAGGACTTACGGCGTGTTTATCATACATGTGGGGTGAACATCTACCGGAGAACCAACGTGCGATGTCTTACTAGCCGTAGTAACCGCACATATCCGTGCCAATGGTAAAACCCTCCGAGTTTCAGCATTACTTGACCCAGGTAGTGAGGTGACACTCATACGTGGAGATATCGTCGCGCAGCTCAAATTAAGATGTCCAAAAAGGACACTGCGACTCGTTACATTCCATGGAATGGATCCTCGGTTCCATACCGAAACCGTAAATTTCGAATTGTCCTCTGTCGACAAACGCCATGTATTCAAGGTCAAAGACGCTCTAACTGTACCACGACTAACGAACAGAACAGTGAATTGGATACTGATGAAACACAGATGGAATTACCTCAAAGACATCGAACCAAATGAAGTCAACCACACAGAAGTCGTGGTTTTAATTGGTATGGATGTAGATGAAGCTCATGAGCAGTGCAATATTCTGAAGCCGCCAAAGGGAGTCCGAGCACCGAAAACCATCGAAACACCATTTGGTTGGTGTCTCATTGGGCATTCTCCTTATACACACTACCGCTACGCCTCCCAAGCTCACCGTCCACTGGCTGTAAATCACGTAGCCGTATCACAGCACGACGAAGAACTAATTTCTATACTGAGGAAGCCATGGTGATTAGAAAGTCTCGGTATGGCGCGAATAGACAAAGAGATACTCAGTGTTGATGACGAGACAGCTCTTGACACGTTGCCATTAAGTCTACGAGAAAAGTGAACGGTCACTATGAATGCAAGTTTCTTTGGAGAAGGCCACATGTGCAGCTTCGGAACAGTTTACCGATCGCTGAGAAACGATTTGCACTACTCGAGAATCGGTTTCGTAGAGATCCCAAATTCAAAATAGACTATGAAAGTGCGATTAATGAGTATGTCTCCATGAATCATGCGAGAAAGGTAGAATCACAGAAAGCACGACCACGTTATTGGTTCCTTCCGCATCACGGCGTTTGCAATCCAAACAAACCAGGAAAGGTATGAGTAGTATTCGATGCATCAGCACGAACCAACGGAACTTCGTTGAACGATATGCTCCTACCTGGACCCAACCTGTTGACCGATCTCTTCAGTGTTCTGTTACGTTTCCGTGAACGCTCTGTCGTAGTATCAGCAGAGATCCAAAAAATGTTCCATCAAGTACGCGTCGCGAAAGAAGATCAAGATGTACTCCGGTTTCTCTGGCGAAAGCCAGGTTCAAACGGACCTCCTTCATGCTATCAGATGCTGGTACACATATTCGGAGCCATCTGTTCTCCTACGGTATGCACATATGCATTAAGGAAAACAGCCGATGATGAATTGTTCTTCACGGACTTTTTCCCGTTGAAAACGCTTTATTCAAAAAAGAAAGCGAAGCTTTCGGGTCCAACCTGACCAGTCATCAGCGCAAATAAAAAATAAAAAGAAAAAGGCAAAAATAGGTAAACTGAGTCCGGTCAGCGCATACCGTGAATTCCTTTTGGAGAAAGCGCTCTTCCACTAAACCGCAGGAGCGGGGACATTTTCAGTCAACCGAGACCGGGCAGTGTCCCCGCTCCTGCGGTTTAGTGGAAGAGCGCTTTCTCCAAAAGGAATTCACGGTATGTGCTGACCGGACTCAGTTTACCTATTTTTGCCTTTTTCTTTTTTCTTTCTTTTTATTTTTATGTGCGCTGATGACGGGTCAGGTTGGACCCGAAAGCTTCGCTTCTTTTTGAATAAAGCGTTTTCAACGGGAGAAAGTCCGCGAACAACAATTCAACATACTTCGTCATTCCCGTTACAAAGATGCAAATAAGAACAGCCGATGATAATTGATCAGAACACCCTACGATATCAGTCAAGGTCACGAAAAATTTTTATGTAGACAATTACCTGGATTCGTTCGATACTGAAACAGAAGCGATTCCAGTTTGCCACGGACTTGTTGACTTACTATCGAAGGGTGGATTTCCCCTAACCGAATGGCTGTCCTCTTCGAGAGGAGTACTGTCCAGCTTCAAATCCAAACAACTCAGTGACGTGAGCTTAGATTTAGATCTTGACCCTTTACCGACAGAAAAAACACTCGGAATATGGTGGAACAGCGAAAACGATTCCTTTGAGTTCCGTGTGGGACAGTTCCCGGAAAAATGCACGAAACGACAGATCCTAAGGGCCGTTTCGGGAGTATATGATCCTATGGGATTTTTATCTCCAATGATCCTTCAAGCGAGATATATTCTGCGAAGTGCATGACAACTGAACATTGGATGGGACGAAATGTTGCCAGACCCTTTAGCCAAACAGTGGAAGCAATGGTGTACAGAGTTTGAGTTTGTAGAAGATCTTGTCGTCCCTCGCAGTCTAACGACAAGCAGTCAGATAGCAATCACACAGATTCATGTGTTTTCTGATGCTTCTGAGCTCGGTTACGGCTGTGTAGCATACCTCAGGACAGCATATCACGACAGAAATATAGTAGTCAGTTTCATATGCTCTAAGTCGCGTGTTGCTCCATTGAAATACCTTACTATTCCAAGGATGGAGCTACAGGCAGCGTTGGTAGCACTTCGGCTAGGAACCAAGATCATCAAGAACTTAGAATCAAAGCGACAGCTGTTACGTATTGAACCGACTCAACTACAGTTCTTCACTGGCTGACAGCCAGCAGTAAACGTTATCATACTTTTGTTGCTAATCGCATAGGCGAAATACTGGAAACGTCTGATTCGAACCATTGGCGATATGCACCTTCAAATCAAAACCCGGCTGACATCTGCAGTAGAGGATTGAAGGCACAGCTCCGTAGTGTCCACCAAGACTGGTTGCAAGGCCCTGATTTCCTCCGAAGCGAAGCTTCGGAATGGCCTGTGAGAAGCAGCGACAAAGCAACAAGGATCACCGAAGTCGAGGAACTTCCGCAAAAATGTGCCGGCCACATTGCTTACACGAAAGGCCCGCTCGACAGTTTAATCGACAAGCTGTCTGACATTCGAACTTTACGGCGAATAGTCGCCTACGTCTACCGCTTCACCAACAATTCCCGCAAAGGACCTAACGAAAGGACCTTTGGCGAAATAACACTGGCAGAAATTTGCGAGTCTGACGTCATCTGCGTAAAGTTAGCTCAAAGAGAAGTTTTCCACGAAGAAATTCACCAATTGTCTCACAGAATGCCTATTTTAGCAACATCAAGCATCTTGAAGCTCACGCCGTTCCTCGATGCGGCCGGCCTACTGAAGACCCGAGGACGCTTAGAACGTGCTGACATACCAGAAGACGCCAAACATCCGATAATCCTACCGCATAAGCACCATTTCGCTGTGATGGTCATACGAGAAGCCCATCAATCATTACACCACGCCTCGGTGGAAATGACATGGTGTGAAGTACGACAGCGGTATTGGATCACCAAAGACAGACAAATGGTCAAAGGAATAATCAGCCGCTTTTTCTACTGCGGACGTTTGCAAGCAAACCCGATGGTCCCGCAAATGGCACCTCTGCGTCCAGGCCGACTGGGAGCCTATTTACCACCATTCACCCACGTCGGTATCGACTACGCAGGACCCATGACAGTATCGGTCAGAAGAAAGACAGAGAAGCGCTATATATGTCTATTCACGTGTCTAACCACCCGAGCAGTACACCTCGAACTGAGTTGTTCACTAGACACCGACTCGTTTCTCATGGCCTTCCGTCGTTTTATCAACCGCCGAGGTACGTCAGCCACCGTATATTCTGATAACGGCACGAATTTCGTCGCCGGACGAAAGGAATTGCAAAGAGGTCTACAGCAATGGAACGAAAGGAAAATTAACGACGAAATGATTCACAGACGTATCCGGTGGATATTCCCCCCCCCCCCCCCGGCAGCGCCGCACTTCGGAGGTGTGTGGGAAAGGATGGCCAGATCAGCGAAAGATGCACTGTTTCGTGTATTGAATGGTCGAACAGTAGGTGCCGAAGTCTTATCAACGGCTCTAAGTGAAGTTGAGTCACTACTAAACGCACGCCCCCTCACGGATGTCAGCATCGACCCTTGCGACCCGGAACCGCTGACTCCAAATCACTTTCTCCTCGGACGAGCCCACCCACACATACCACCCGACGTGATCGCAGAGTCGGAAATGACCTGCAGGAAAAATGGCGCGCATCACAAGCTATTAATATTGTTGAGTCGTTTTGGAAACGGTGGCTCAGATGCTACGTCCCCTCACTGATAGAAAGGAAAGTCTGGTTACGAAAACGACTACAACTCTGAAACGGGGACATCGTCATCATCGTCGACGATCGCAGTCCCCGTGGCCACTGGCCCCTCGGCCGAGTTCAGGAATGCTACCCTGGAAAGGATGACAATGTACGGGTAGCCAGGTTACCCAGTTCGGGACCTACATACGCCCCGTCAGCAAACTTTGCCTGCTCCACAAAACTGATGATGTTTCTGAAACACGATCAGAAACAGGGCCGGCTATGTTACCGATCCCACGGTTGTCAACAGAATCTCTGACAGCCATCGATCAAAAAGAAGGCGAACGGGTCAAAACAGAACTCGCCTAGCATGACGCCCAAGGTCAACCGGGAGCAAGGATATACAAACGCCTTACCGCAAGGTCGGGTCGTCGTCCTCTTATTACCGATATACTCACTCAGAATAAACGATTGTACTCGTTGCTGCGACTCACTCAGTCGACCGCTCTCCCTACATTCCAAATCGGGCAACGAGTTGGCAGCAGTCAAGTTCATGCAGAGCAGAGGTCTGATACATAAGCACAGATTATGCCCACGGTGCTGTAAGCCCATGGTGTTGCAGCAGCGGAAAGGTCAGGACGGCGTGCGGTGGCGATGCAATGGAAAGCACTGCCAAAAAGAGATGTCGGCGAAGAGAGGAACTTGGTTCCAACGTAATAATCAGTTGACGAATAGTTTGGTGCCTATTGTAATGGTGTTTAGGGTATGAGCAGCCGGTCAGAAACATGCTGCTCTTCATGCATGCGTGGTCAGAAAAACTGATGACGCTTAACTTCTGCCACGTCGTTCTGGAGTTGCCGAGCAGAGCTGCGGTGAAGCTGAACGCATCAATGAGGCTTGTCGCAGAGGAATGGGTGTTGAAGAACCCGGTGCCTGTGGGAGGCCCCTGTCTCACGGTTGAAGTTGATGAGTCCTTTTTCGCAAGGCGCAAGTACAACCGTGGCTGGGTGCTCCCCCAGGCGTGGGTCGTCGGTGGTGTGTGCCGTGAAACGGGTCATTGTTTCCTCGCCCGTGTTGCAGATCGGTCCGCCGCTACGCTTCTCGATGTCATCAAAGAGAACGTAGAGACCGGATCGACTGTAGTCACGGACGAGTGGCGGGGATACTACGTTCTGGCGGATGAGCACTACACACACATGTGAATCACTCGATCAACTTTGTTGATCCAGTGAGTGGTGCTCATACGCAGACCATAGAATCGCTCTGGTCCCACGCCAAGCAGGGGAACAAGGCCCGCCGCGGCACGCACCGCTCCAAGCTCGACTCGTATTTATACGAGTTTGTTTGGCGCCGACGGCTCAACCGGGATGAACCACCCCAACCTACGCCACCCATGTAGCCCGACGCCAACTTGGATCTGGTATGGATTCGTCGTGCGCCAGATGCGTATCCCTCAACCTGTATATATACTGAGGCACTGCCACAGCAGGGTGGTTGTTCTGAGTGTGCATTCTCTGCTGTACATATTTCTCAATAAAGGATTCTTGATTGTTTCTCGGGGCCGGCATGCCACGGGCAGAAACTACATCACCTTCAGCTTGAAGCAAGAAAATGGACTAAGTTACGCCATTCTAAAGTTCCTGTTAATTTTGTTAAGGACGGAATCCTGACCGGGACACGGCTAGCCGTCTAACAGGAAAACATGCTGACTCAAGGTTAAGCAACTGAGTAAGACCAAACGTTCTCGCTTGGAATCTGAAATTTTCAATAAACCGCACGTTGTACGGCCAGGATATAAATGAACGCCGTATTTCTATCTCATGGTAAAATTAGTCTCTTTTTATATGATGTGCAAAGGAATATGAACTCTTTCTTACGTACTGAACATAGTAGTTCAAATTCCCTTGAGAAAGATTTTGAATTGTACAAGATGAAAAGCCCTGTCTTCAAAATATTCGGCGACAACCATGGACAAGACTGGCGGTAGGGACGTACAATTGGAGTCCCGCTTGCGAGAAGAACTTTTGTAGAATCATAAATTCACGTGCCATGCAGGTTTGTATTACTATGAACAAAACTGAGTAAATTGAGGTATGCCATTTTTTGAAAAGAAATAAATTTCTCACATTATTGCAATATGTCACTGCAAGATGTTGCGTTCTCTGACAGAAGTTTATTCCCTTGCGAGCACTCAATGGGATCCTTATAGCTCGCCCTTTGACATGTCGGTTTGGTTGAAGTGTTTTACTGGGTTTTCAGTTTCATATTTAGTTCGCTATTGAGTTTCATAAATAATTTTAAACCTGTATGTCCCAGGTTATAGTGAAGCTTATCAGCCGAAATATCCGCCACTACAGACTGCACGTCCTTGCCAACGAGATAGAAGCCATACAGTTCTCTTAGCGACCAACGTACTACCGCATGCTTGAAGCGATTTGAGCAATATGGCTCCAGTTGGCATCTGTGCCCATCGTCGTGATTTTCGAGCAGATCATAATGAGCCCCTTAAGGTTCACTTTTTCTGCCAGGCGAATTTGGTGCTGTTTCTTCTATCTGATAAGAATACTTAACAGGAAATTGACTGTCAGCAGGGCTTGCCTGGAAGATGTAACACAAACTTTTAGTTCACACTGACCTCCTGGCAGACCGTCTCACTGACTCACACTAATATAAACGCCGCTGAGAACGCTTTTGATCCAGACAGTGACTGGCTAAACTGGGAGAACCTTTAAACTGTTTGATGGGCTACGCAGTACAACAGAATCAAAGAGGCGATCCGCGGGCGCCTGCTTCCTCCTGTTGTTCGCTCTGTTCATCAGGAAGCGTTGACGGGTCGTGGACGAATGGACGACCACATCAAAGCCGCCTATTAGGGAATACCAGGACAGGTCGGTGTCGAGCATTGCGAACTCGCGAATTCATAGTGGCCAGGCGAGCTGCGCATGCACGGGTGAGATCATCATGAGAATCTGTAACTTCGATGGAAAGGCTACTGCGAAGGCGCCGACACTCTTGCCGCACCCAGTAAACCGATGTGCTACCATAAGCGCGAATTGATTTTTGTTTTTCTTTGCTCTTTGGGGATCTTCAAGTATTTAAATGGCAGTATGCTCGTTTTGAAGTTTTCCCACAGGACTGAACGTACAGGCTATGTGGAAGACCTGAAAGTACAGTAGAACGTCGATTATCCGAACTAATTGGGATCGAGGGTCATTCGGATAATGGAAAAATTCGGATAATAGAATAGCTATTAAAAGTGCGTGATTTTTTAAAATTTTTATCGTAAAGTCATATTTGGCGCGTATAGTCGATAAAGGAATGATCAAAAATTATAAGCTTGTGTCGTTTCTTCAGTACTCTTCTGTCGTTTCTTCAGTGTCAGTTTCTTCCTGTCGTTGTACAAATCGTGCAACCGACTCTGGATTCTATAGAAGCGACTTTGAAGGATTCTGTTATACTTTAGCAGGTTGGTCTTCTCTGAAAAAATTCGCACTAAGAAGCCTGAAGAGAAACACTTTTGTTCCTGCAGAGATGAACGTAGTGTTCAGTTGTACTTATTGATGTCGATGAAGAGAAATGAGAAAGAATAAAAAATTATTAAAGCTTTAAATGCAACTTGAATACGGCATGAGTGCGATAAAGCTGATGGGCATCCATGATTTCAAAACCTGAAAGACGAAGAAATCGTTGGATCAGTTTCAAATGCATGACAGCCTATCATCATTAATCAAGACTCCATGGGATACCGGTTCTGCTTTAAAAAGTCCGTAATGGACGTCTGTCTCAAAGTTGTTGTTCGTTTCTAGCCGCTAGATCTCGGATGTTCTTTAAGCACAGAAGCATTGCTGGGTTGCATTCCTCCTGGCATTCAAACCATTCAAGAGCAGTTTCCAGACATCGAAACGCTGTATCATGAGAAGGACATGCAGTTTGTGCTTCTTCACCTTCATCAGTGTCTTCGTCCATTTCGTTGTCTACGTTTGAAACTACTTCAATGATCTCGTCGTCGTCAAAAATTTGAAATCCAGGGTCGTCACGGTCACAGGATAACCACATTTCAACATCAGCCTCTTCGCATTCACTGGATAATGAAACTGCTTTTAAACCATCAAGCAATACTTTCATTTCGATATCTGTATCGCCCAGGCCAGGCGTTGCATTCGACTTTCTATGGACAAAGATGTTGCTGCAAGAATTCCTTGCAGCAACATCTTTGCAGTTACAGTTACATTTCAATTCATAAACAATACCTTCTCTCTTGCTAATTGGGACCTTGACCTTATCATTTCTGAGGATTGATCTCAAGTTCCATGAACCAGTGAAGAATACTTTAAAGTTCAGCCTCTTACTATTGTTCATAATTTTCTCTGCTATTCCTTGGTAATAAGGTAGTACAAGAGTGGGAATCGTACATGAGCTCTCTTTCTTGTTGCTCGATCCATAGAACCTTCTGTTGATAGTGGAAGTACAGGGGGTCCTCGGTTAACGTCGTTTCACTTAGCGTCGTTTTCGCTCTAACGTCGCTCGTGAACGGGCGAAGAAATACAGTACACACGAAGATTGGCAGGTTCTCCCATTTGGCTAATGTAACTCTGCCCAGCAGTAACGGTTACCTGTCAGTTTGAAATGAATAGGATCGTTATGATGGACGATGCGACTGCCCAGCACCCACCTGGGTATGATGGATGATGCGCCTGATCAGCGCCTACTCAGTGAATCCCTCTGGCAAAGTCTGACGAGGGGGCACGAAGGATGCTCACAGACGGCCTCCTCTTCCGGTTAAGTATTCCCTATAACTTGGACGCGTCCATACCCCTGCGTGGTCACTGCGCGTCCGATTCGCTGTCCCCGTATGCAAACCGCTTATCATTCGTGCCGATATATGAAAGGAAAAAAGGCATGCACAGCAGCAGACACTGGATAGGTTTTTTGCAGCACAGATAAGCATGAAGATGGGCTATATTGGCAGCCTGTAATATGTTTTTGAAGACAGGTTTTCTTGTAACGGGGCGGTGGATCATGTTGGAAGAGTATGGTTGTGCACCCGTTGAGTTCTATCTACCGTTTCCTGTAAGAACACCGAAGCAACCAAACCAATGGCTAGTTGATTGGTTGTGTTAGTGGAAAAACAGGCAAACAGTGAACGTACGATCGCTTTTATTTTCGTAGCTTTCGGAATCGTCTGATTCCGTCGTCAGCGAGATGGTGAAAAGCCATCACGCTTTTGGCTTTATTATAAGAGGCAGGCACTGGCTGAAAGCACCATCTGGCTTTTCACCATCTCGCTGACGACGGAATCAGACGATTCCGAAAGCTACGAAAATAAAAGCGATCGTACGTTCACTGTTTGCCTGTTTTTCCACTAACACAACCAATCAACTAGCCATTGGTTAGGTTGCTTCGGTGTTCTTACAGGAAACGGTAGATAGAACTCAACGGGTGCACAACCGTACTCTTCCAACAGTCTGTAATATGAGTATTACTTCAGCTACTCGGAAATACTGAAAACAGAGCCGAATAAAACGTATTTGTATTTTGCTAATATCTTAAGGTAACATATTTATAGCTGGCTTAGTCATCGGTGGAATAGCTCCGGAAGTCTCAATTTTCTTTGCCATCGCCATCACGCGCTGCGAACGCATCCCCCACTGCCCATATCAAAATAATAATAAAGACAGTTTCATTTAACGTCGTTTTCGCTTAACGTCACTTCTCCAGGAACGCATCCTGACGTTAAACGAAGACTCCCTGTAATGAGTTTTTTTGGGGTAACCATTAGCAGTTAGACTTCTGATAATGTATCCAATTTCTGTTTGTAAAAATTCGGGACTACATATATTCTACATATAAATGTAACTGTTCAGCATCATACATTGGTGAAACAGGTAATACATTAAGCCATAGATTTAGTGAACATATGGCTAATGTCACTCGTTGCAACAATGCCAATGCAAGATTGGATGGAACAGTATCCACACAAAGGGGCCGCCGACAATCGTTGGATCCTACTAAAATCATGGACCAAGCGATTAAAGCATCGGCAATAGTGGAACATGCTGCCCATTGCCCTGGTCTACTTAATCCACATATCCCTTGCTATGAGACGCGCTTCAACTTGAGAAAAATCAAGGAAGCGTTTTTCATAAAACACAATGTTACAATTAACCGAGAGCCTGGATTAGAAGTCAGGGATATTTGGACTTCCATTATCAGAGAAGATGCTTGCTGTGATGCCTCAAGACTCATATAAAGTTTCAGTTGACCTAACTGTTTCAAACTCATTCTTTGTTTAAAACCTACACCTTACCACCCTGTCCTACACCGCACTACAGTATTTCTCATTCTTTACCGCTGAAGACGGGATACGGTTGATCCCGAAAGCTTCGGTTCTCTTAATAAAGTCTATTCAACGGTGTCTGTCGTACTGCCAAATCATGTTCAATTACACCGTTACAAAAGTCCCAATTTTTAATTATATCAAACGAGCTTCTCATGTCTCTTTTGCTTTCTGAAGTTATGAGAGCATTTTATTACAGATTTGGTATGAATTATAAGTAGTCTAAGATTCACGAACAAAAGCATCTCTGGCTGGGTCCCGCCTATTTGAATGCATTTGCGAGTTTTCGCGGCGTATAAATTAACTTGTGAACTAACTGCATTTTAGGCACGTAGCTTTGCGGCTTGGCCATTACCCAACAAAGCATCGTTAGGTAAAGAACGATCGCAGGCGAAAGCTATGCTCATTTCCTCGTCCTTGTTTATTTATGCAAATCAAAAACTGGCCGCTTTATTGAGCCCTTGAAATAAGAGTTTCACAACTTTTTTTTACTAAGACGCGGAATAGCGAGCGAGAATTACCGGCTTAGTTGTGACCATGACAATGGTTCTGATCTACCGCTTCTCTGCACCAACTTAGCAAATTCTTATTTCGAAAAGAACTATAATGCAGTTCCTTGTGGGATGACATCGAATTCATTGCGTCAGGATTCTTTAAGTGCCATTTAAATCAGCTTCATTCAGGGCTGCTAATAGCGCAAGCAGAACCACCAATGGGAATGTTGTTCAAAGCGGTAAGAAATTTAAAATATACTATTTTTTCAACTTTCTCATTTTAGCGTTCAGGTAAGCGAACAATTCAGTTCATGAAATTGTTACAACGACACTAGCTTACTTATCCTTACTTTTTTAAGAAGAAATGGAGTATTATCAATGGTTCCATCCACGCAGTGTAAAATCATGACGCACTTCGTTTCCGCGATTTAACAAGCGAAGTAATCACGTCTAAAGAGTCTTCGTTTGACAAGCGGACGCATGAAGGTGATGCAGTAATACATTGCAGATTGATATTCTCAGTTGCGAACAGCCGAAGTGGAAAGCAGCCGGAAATCTGAAAGCACATGCAATCACCTCCTCTTATGTTAAGCGCAATTCAGGATGCTCACTTCAAATGTCCAGTGCATCGAAGTTGATCCACTTGGGCAGTCAAAGTGGATTGCATCGGCGGCATCCGCTATCGCGCGATCATTCAAATGTTCACCATAATTAACGTTTTTATCGGCAAGAGTGTTTAATGGCATGAAATGGCCAGGAAAATTTGCGCAGAGCTGAAGTCAGCTCCATTAATAAAATGACAATTACTCAAATGATTGGGAGGTCTCAAAGGAGCTCTGGTGTGACAGGGAATGGTGTTTTCCATCTTGAGTATTCAGGGTAAAAGCAGAGATAAGACCGTGCTTTCCTCATCTCTACCATTTGTTCACTTGCACCCTTCACGCGCATGGTTGGTCGATGGCAAGGAATTCCGGTAGAGCCCTCGTGGTCTTAGCTCAGACCACATGGCTCTGAACGCAGATCATTGGCTTCTTATTGTCTCAGCTTTTAGTGTGACAAATGGAATTGACCGCCAAAAAGGCATTGTGTTATTAATAACTCAGCAATTTCAGTTCGCGCTTCATCGGCATAAAGCCCCCTTCATAGGCTGTGGTTCTCCAAAAACGAAAAAGTTTTCCCATTCAACGTGGCATGGGTAGCTGTCAGGTGTTTCAAATCGTGTTTCAAAAGCTTCTTTCTCAAGAACGTCATTGGATGGTGCAACAAGAAGTTAACAACCGTAGCCTCCTGTCCATGTAAACAGTTGTTGTCGAACGAAAGGGAAAATAGTTTATGCATTAATGAACAACGGTACTGCGCCAGCTATAATCCAGCTGCAGTGAAGCGACGCAGGTCGATTCCAAAATTCGCAAGCAAGACCTTCTGTACTTTGGCGTGAATGTTTTGGATAAACAATCCCAATTTCGTGAACATATTCGTGCTATTTCCTCTGCCGCGGTGCAAACTGAAATTGATCTAAGCGAATACAAGCTCACTGATCTTAACGCTGCGTAGCAAGCTGTTAATGTTGATTTCTCCATGTCTCAACAAATTGAGTTCGTTCGCAGTAGCCCAGTTTCGATTTCATCGTACTAACAGGCATCCCTGGCCTGTCGCATCCCGTCAACACTGTAGCAAAGATATCATTTCAGGGATGCTTCATAAAATTCTTAACTGAGAAACTATTCATGCATTGATCAAAGCGACTCGACGCTAAAAGACACGTCTTTTTAGCGATGGAAAAATCAATCATTCTCCTGTAAATCATTATTTCATTCCAAGTGAGAAGTGCAGACATTTCATCGCATTCAGTTTTCCACTAAGCCTCACACAAACTAAAGCTCTACAACCCATTAATTCTCAAGGAAAGGTTGTCATTCCGAAATGTTCTACGGCCAAGCGATCTTCAAGGCTGTTTGACTCTTTCAAACGCCTGTGCAAGTGAACAAGAATGGAATCAGACAAATTACACGTGATGACAGGCACAGAAGAAATGTCGCCGCTTTTTACTGAGAGCCGAAATCAATAGCGTTCGTCCAAAGCCCAAGCGTGGGATGCTGCATTCGATTTGCGGCCATAATCTATTTTCCAAAATAGCGACCGGTGAAGACCAAATAGCACTGCAATTCGGCCGCCGTCAGCGGCTGCCTAAATGGGAAAATTCTGCTGAAATGAATGGCGGCCAATTGCAACTTTTAAGCCATGGAAAACAATGGTACGCTAAAGCTCCCCTCCTTTCTGGTCGCAAGATGTCGTCGGAGGTACGAGTCCTGTTTACTCAATTGCTGAAGTTGAACTTTTTCACAAAAAATGGTACATCCATTCTACATTCGTCGTTTGCGCTTCTGACTGTTTCGATTGGATATGGAAGGTGACTACAATTTGACGCATTTTGTGACTTTTGAAATAACAATCGAATTAGGGTGCAGTGACGCAGATAAAAGAGATCTATGAATTTTCACGCATATAATAATGCTGTCCAGCAAATTGGAAATTACCTGTGGAATGGATTTAGTGAGTATTGTTTTGCAATAACCGCAGCTGTGCTGTTCCTTAAGTACGATTTAATTGAAAACTGGAACTTTTGTAACGGTGTAATTAAACACGATATGATGGTACGACGCAACACCGTTTGATAGAATTATATTAAAAAGTCAACGTACAGCTTTCAGGACCAACCGCGTCCCGTCTTCAGCGGCTAATAAGCGCTGAAGGCGGGACGCGGTTGGTCCCGAAAGCTATGCGTTGACTTTTTAATGTAATTCTATCAAACGGTGTTGCGTCGTGCCATCAGATCAAGTACGATTTAATGTAACTTTAGCTGGCTGATCTAAGGAGCTATCGCTGTAGTCACTTAGCGAAACGGTAGGTAATCAAACAGCGACTCCGGATCTGTTTCACTGCAAATGCATCATGCATCATGTCTGGCCCAACACCATTCCATGCTTTTCCTGACTTCCTCCTTACAGAACAAATGCTTCCTGCACAATTTCAGACCAACATCTGCAGCATAATATTAATAAAGGCGAGGACGCCACACTATTCTACCATGGTTTTCTCTGAAAGTTGATAAGCAAAATAAAGTGGTTTGCAACTTGAAAAACAGCTTGCCATTGACATCATTGATTTGTTCGGGAGTACCGTCGATTTTGTATGTGCTGTCGTCGCTGCTATTATTGAACAGGTATTTCGTCGAAGGATCGAAGCCTTTAAATAAAAAGTTGAACATACGAGGACCATGCGAGAAGTGCTGGAGGTTATGCATGCTCTTATCAATAATTGCTCCATTTGGCAGCTCGTTTATGCAACGTTTACTGTACCACTCTCCCATCCGTATTTTTAGGGCAGTATCAGTGCCTTGCCGCAAGGATTGCTCATCTATTCTTCGGCATCTAACGCTTCCGTCAAAATGATTTCGTAACTGTCATACGAGCTCTCGTTGGGCTTTTTATAGTTTAGCCCGTGTCTATTACAGGAAAACCAGGTTGAACCGTGAAAAGGAAACTTTAAAAATCTAATTTGTAAAGCAATTAATGCTCAGAAAGACAAACGTCATAATTAGGAATTATGAGTGCAAAACATTCTGTCCATACTAAGTCTAATTCATTCGTCACCAAGCGCATTGAATTTCTGTCATCTCTCTTTTGTATGGAAAGAAGTGAGTTGTAGAAGTCCTCAACGGCCTCTCATTGCGGCTGTAACGTTATATGCATGTTTTGCTGCAGTGCAGATCCGTTGTCTTCGGAGGATATGTTGAAGTTCCTTGTATCAGCCCTTTGCGTCCTTCTTCCTCGATTTCAGTTCCTCCCAGCAGTACGCTTTTATTAAATGCCTTATACGTGGACATTTCAAACGACTGGCAGCTAGAGCCAAGTAGTTTTATTCGAAGAACATGAAGCACTGAATGGGCGATTCGTAGCTTTCAGAGCAAGCGGTGTCCGACATTTCAAATAATCAGGACTAACAAGAAGAACTGACTCCACTATACTTTCAAAAGTGTGAAACTTTCTAGCACTGCCATGGACGCATTAATTATAGCTCACCAAGCATGGATACCGCGACATCCCGGTAGCACCCTCTGGGATCTTGATTTTATTCACATGAACGAGATAGCCTCTCACAGCATACCGTTTATGCAATAATGAGGAGCGAGAGATGACATAGCTCAATTTTTACAGTCTTCAGTTATTTCATGCGAAGTAGATTTGCGAATACTCACTAAAATATAAGCCTATTCACTCCTACATACAGCAAGTTAATGAAGCTTTTGACAGTATATATTGAAAAATCCAACATCATATATATATATATGATGTTGGATTTTTCACGGATTTTTCCCGTTGCTTTCCCGTTGATTTTCCCGCTGCTTTATATATGCGTTTGTGTGCGTGTATACATGTAAGTAGGCATGCGTGTGTGCATGCATATGTGCGCTCAGTATTGGTGAACTGTGCTTGACGAAAACGTCATACCTGCCGATATTTTCTCAGTGAACAAAGATTCAGCCAGGCAAAACCGATTCACTCGCTTCCAGAGCATTAGCTTGCCTATGGATTTTTCTAGGCGTCAGAAGTACTTATAAATGCTTAATGACGTGTGGATAATAACATGCTGGGTCGTCTACATTGTCCCCGCGTACCCGCAAAACTCGATATCTAATGTTGCTCAACAATCTATTTTTTAATGTTATGCCATCACGTGAACGTTAGGAGCAAATCTATTGCGTTTGTTTCATTTCCTTTCTAGTTTCCCAAGCACTGTTGTGGATGCGTAAGAAGAACCAGATTGGCCTTCCTTTTCTTAGTTAGTGGCAAAATGACAAAGAGAAGAAAGTTTCAAGTAAGTTTTCCTTAAAACGCAATTTTCTCTGGCAGCTTCGCAATTGATTTGAACTTCCGTTGAGTCTTCTGAACGAAGAAAACACTGAAAGTTGAATCGTGCTGCAATAAAGGTAAATCGTATTAAGACAGATAATTCTTTAAAAGTAACAAAAATTACTATGGATAGGCAGACGGATAAATTTAATATACTTAGATACCATTGGGATACAAAGAGTGACTTGAATAAACTTTTTGAATACAGGCAGTATTACTTTTCCTAAGTATCGTATTATATATGCCTGCCGAAAGTTGCCTAATTAAATGAATAACAAGGTTAGACGCTGAAGTGAATACTGGCATCTCGCTGAGTTTTGAGTACCACGCTGCACTACGTTACAAAAATGTCTTTCTCAGTCTGCCTTACGTGACCTTACGAGTGATAATACAAGTTCTGCAGGAACATTTGGAGTTGTCTGCCACAGACTGATGCTTCACATACTAAACGAATGACGTTCTCTTGATACTTTTACTAAAACCGAGCGTCAAATTGGAATGACCTTAAAGTTGTCAAACTTAATTTCCATTTAAACCTTTCATGCCGGCTAGTACATGTGACACGCTTTGCTTCATTTCCCAAAGGGTGTTGATTGCCAATTTGCACTACAAGGCTCGAGTTGCAATCCTGCCATCACAACGTAACCTGCAATGTATCAAATTTGATGAGTCTATTTTCAAGCAGCGCTTAAGGGACAATGAAGATGACGCTGGTGGCGGGGAAGTTTATTTTTAACCGACCTATTTTTCCATATTTGGACTTTGTTCGGCAGTGGTTAGTTAACAATCACGTCTCACTGGATTCCTTTGTTCATGTTTTGTACTGACTGACAGAAGAACGCATACTGACGTTTGCGTTTACGAGAGCATACAGAGCAGACTCCTCAAATTTTCTGAGATTTCATTAGCATAAACTACTATTTATTTCGCGAGGATGTACTGATGCAAGAAATTAATAAAAAAGAAAAGCTGAATTCAGACCTTTATGCTGAGCCAATATTGATTCAAAGAACTAAACCATACTGACACTCAGTACGTATGATCAAGGAAAGATCATTCATCTTTGGCCAGCATATTGTTCATTTGTAATACACACTTGAATTCACCAGTTAAAGTATTTCAGAAGAAAATAATAATCAACACGTACGATATGTCTCTCCATAAAATGGCAGCACATTATACCTGCTTTAAAATGTTATTACTAACGCATTCGAGCCTAGGGAAATCCACAGCAGCCAAGCAACTTTTGTTAAATGAGCCACTGTCCACAAGGTAGTTCTGAATGCTACGAGTGGTACAGTGTTTTGAGACGTTTCCCTAATAAGTGCCCACCAATTCGCTGGTAGGGCATTATGTTCGATATACTTTCAGACACGTTTTGACTTCCAGCAGGAACAAGCCGTACGTTCCATCATGCCAAATGAGACACAATTGTTTTGAAATGGATGGGCTTAACAGAAATTAGAGACGATAACCCAAGAGAAGATACTGCGTAGAGGAACATTCAACATTAATGAAAACAATTAAGTTTGCTTCATACATCCTATGTTAATTAGTTCTGTTTCGCAGTTTGCCTATATCTTGCAAGGTACAGAAATTTGAGTTCACTTTAAAAATATTTCCATTAAGTGCTACCATTCAGTAACGTTCAATCTCTCAACGAGACTGGGATCACTAATGTGATCATCAGTCTTCCTGCAATAATCATATGGGACAGCGGATCAAAAGTGTAACTACAACATCCGACTACTCCGCAATTGGCTTTCATAGGCGTTTCAGCGAAATTCTATGAATTGCTCCGGCACTTTACATTCTTCTGATGCATGAACAATCATACTTAATGCGACAGTATTATTCATCATGCTAGTAATTTCTTTCTCGAGCGGCTAACAGTTTCCAGTAGATTGAAAGCCCATCTGCGGTTGAACGGAGTTCCTGTTCCAGTACAGATCTATTATACTAGCAAGAATACTATGACGGAACTTCTTTTTATCCTGTTATCGAAAGGTGAACAAGAGAGGCTTACTAATTAAGCGATCCTTATCGTGGAACGTATGCTATTTCAAAAGCCTGGTCCAAACGACGAATCGAGCGACGGTGCAAATGTTCAATACGAAAAATATTACCTAACTGTATAGCCACGAACAGGCCTACAGGGATTTCAAAACATTCTGGAATCGCGCACTTACAGCAATCACAGGAAAATTTATGGAACATACTTCAACATATGCTTAAAAATACTTATGCTCGTTTAAGAACAGCATACCAGAACGCAAATAACTCTGTTAGGAATGTAAAAAATAGGCATGCAGTTCGCAAAGTAAATATTTTAGACTGCTGCAGCAGGTGTGGACTTCTGAAAACTTATCGAAACTGAAAGTAACTTGGGCGCTTTGCCTTCATAAAGGAATGAATGGCAAGTAATACAATACGGGAAGCGCGTGCTACAGTTACGGTTAATTTGATTGACAGCTTTCTTCTTTTACTTTAACAGCTACTTCATTGAAAGTTGTAGAAGTAAAGAACACCTCGTAATCTTGCGTTTTGTCTAGGAATACCCACGGGTGAAAAATCCTTAAATAATAAAGCGCCTTGCCCATCGATATCTGCAAAACAAACAAATTATGCACAAATCGTAGAGGACAAAAAGTGCTACGCTGCCTAAGCGGCTTAGGCGCCACTATGTTACATAAAATATTATAATACTAGGAACAATGCTGAGCCGGCATACTTGAGGGAACATGGTAAGCTGAAGACAGTCCAAGCAGCTTACCTACCCTTGGGAACTGAGCGGTCACAGCTTCCCTGAAGCAGTGCGCTTAATCTTATCTTTACATAATTCGAATCCCGCCTTGTTTTGTGAAGACTTACACGAGCAGCTGGATACTGAGTATGGGATTTGCCTAAATTTTCTATGCAGCTTTTATTTGTTTTCATTATCAAAATTTCAGTTTTCCCATTTATAGCATCCATAAAGCTCCAATTACCCCGTCTGTACAGTATAAATGCATCTGCTGGCATGGGCCCATTTATAAAAACGAATTATAATATTAATGTATAGAACATTAAGGCTGCTTTAATGTGGTTGGGAAACAGAGTTAAACAAAACCAAGACAAAATCAGCACGGGTATTGCCACTTTTGAACGTTTGTGCTGTGCTACAGGAGTGTTGTGTTTTACTGGGTGCTAAACATGTGCACAACCGGTTACCTGGCCTGGATCATACGCATCTATTCAGTTAACATGCAACATATCCGCGCAGAATGTGAGTAGTTGTAGACGATGAATTCAACAGTGGCAGCCAAACTCAAAGAACTGCAATGTTTAAGCTAGATAAGCTTCGTCGAATACTCGCTAATCTCCCCTCTTCATCCTCGTTAAAAGTATTAATAAAATAACAACAACAACAACAACAACAATAATAATAATAATAATAATAATAATAATATTATTATTATTATTATTATTATTATTATTATTATTTTAAAATTATTATTATTATTATTATTATTACTATTATTATTATTAAAGTGCATTAGTTGAATATTGGATTTCTCACGGGTTTCAGTTTCATATTGTGTGAAAACGGCAGAATACCCGTTCACCAATGCATTACTTCAAAAGCGTAGCTTTCGGGACCACTCTTGGTCCCGTCTTCAGCGCAAATTTTCAAATGCAACGTATCGTGCGAGTATCACAGTCACGAGTCACGAGACTGGTGACTGTGATACTCGCACGATACGTTGCATTTGAAAATTTGCGCTGAAGACGGGACCAAGAGAGGTCCCGAAAGCTACGCTTTTGAAGTAAAGCATTGACAACCGGGTATTCTGCCGTTTTCACACAAAAGTGCATTAGGCATTTTAGTAGATCTCTTTAATCCTTCTACGGCTGAAAAGGTTCTCATGACATATGTAGGAGATGATTCGAACGTTATTAGTCGTATCCGCTAAGAAGGGGGCTCTTAACGACTGATCCATAACATTGATTGAATCAAATGATAGCGGACAACTGCAGTCTTAGACACAGCTGCACAAATGCAAGCTCATCGCACACTACTTGAATCCACGAACTAAAGAGTTGCCCGTTTCCGGAACACAGGATGCAGAATCACACCAAACCTTCCATGCAATTCGAATGCTCTGGCTCGCAGGAACGCTAACCATATCATTTATAATCGAAGGCCCCAGGCGTTGTGGCTTTCGAATAAAATGCTGTGAATTTTATTGCTGTTCGAAACGGTTGTCCCTTTCCTCCAAATGTGCAATGTAGGACGTAGCAAGCCACCTTCCAGTCGATGCGCTTTTCCTTTTGTAGCTCTGCTTACTCATCTCTGGTCATACAGAGAGTCATACGCTCTAAATCATTTAAACAAATTTTAATGGAAACTTTAAGGACATCTTGGAAAGCTCCGTCTGGATATTAGGAGGGGTACTAATTGCTGCGCCTGCCTGGCAAGGGCCAATGGAAACTACAGAACTTTCGCTTCAAGAACGGAACGAAGCGATACACTCCCTCGTCATTTCCGTTTATCGCTATGTACCAAGGCCAACTTTTACATTCATCATTTCGAGAGACTAGAGCAGCTGCAAACTACGGCCTGAGGTTTCATCAGCATAGCTGTTTGGCAAGCGGACCGGCCATTGCAAACATAGTTGCAGTTGGCTAAAAGGGAGACCATTTAGCGCACACTGCCAAAAGGCCGAGCAGTTCGGCAATTGGTTTCAATTATGAACATTTAAGGAAACTTGTTCTCCTGCCTAGAGGACTTCGAGCTGTCTGTCTTTAATTACAACAAGTTCAGGCCATCAAACCGAAGCCGGAGCACTTTGCGAGTAGTTGGATCGCAAAGGGACAGCGCGATCACGTCACTAACACACTAGAACCAGCGGTTTGTTCAGCTACTCGAACCTGAATATCAATACAAATTTACTGTATCTGTATAGAGTGCGATGTGGGAAAGTTTATTTCGACTCGCCGTCACGTTTGTCTGCCTGTGAGAGTTGCGAACGTTGTCCGGTTGATTGCAGTTACGGCCAATGCACGAACAGCTTAGTCTTTCTGAGCCGGCGTTCGACATCAGTCATGTTCATGTAGCGCTGTTTTTTGCTGCCCTTAAATAAACATAAAATCTGGTTTGCTTGGTCACGGACTGCAGAAGCTAAGTTTATATCATGACCTTTAGCGCACGGTCCGGTGATCAGTTGCGCGAAGAGGAACACTAACGACAGCCGTTACACGTCGACCATCTGATTGCCAATAAGGGAAATTCCAGTGCAAGAAGGAAGTTCAAAAAGCGCCCACCAAAATCGAGCTGATGTGTCCGCTGCGCACAAACCCACACTGCCATTGAAGGAAGCAGAGCAATAGTGAGTCGCCTGCAGGGTGCATTACCTGGAATGATTGCAGAAAAGCAGTCAACGTGCGTTCGCTATCTGCTTTACGCCCTAATCCTTTGCTTGGCCTCCATTCTTCATTCACAGCATGTATTCGACGGCATTTTTCGAAGGCTGACCGAAGGCTGGGAAAATCAAAGTTTCCAGACAACCGAGGTGCACGAAAAGCACAACGAAGTTGACAAGATCCTTCAACAGCTTCATTTCCTGTCAAACACAACTGTTGCTCAGCAGTTGGTTATTCTGCTGTCTGATTCGACGCTAATTTGGGAACTCCAAAACTCAGCAAACGAAGCCTTCAGTACGTGCCCGACGAGCAACTGCATTGCAACAGGCTCGCTGCCATCACCTGACGTCAATCCGGACGCAGTGATCTTCCGTTACCTCTTGCCCGCTTTACCTCAACGACCCGCTCACCAAATCTGGATATTCTTTAGCCTCGAGTCGCCGCTGAATACGCCAAGCTTTGCAAACCTAAATGGGGTGGCCAACTGGACTGCCACATACCGACTCGACTCCGACATCGCCATACCTTACGGCTTGTACAGACCGAAAAGGAGGGAAACCACAAGTCAGTTCAACAGCTCAGGGTTCGCCGGCAAAAGCAGTCTTGTTGCTTGGTTTTCCTCCAACTGCTTTACGATGAACCAAAGGGAGGCGTACGTTCGTGAATTGGCCAAATACGTTGAAGTCGACGTTTACGGTGGCTGCGGTCGCCACCGTTGCCGCCGCGGCTCGTCGGCATGCTGGGAAATGCTGGCGAAAAAGTACAAGTTTTACCTGGCCTTCGAGAACTCCAACTGCCGGCATTACATTACGGAGAAGCTATTCTTCAATGCCTTTCAGTAAGTTGCTCACAGTTCTGTTTAATTTATGAGCACAAGTAGACCGAGCTTTCTCCAGCCACTTACTGGAATGATTAATCATCGGCGTTCAGAGATTACGCAATTCCAGCATAGTGCTGTTCGGTACAACCTTAGACGGTGAACCAAACATGAACATGCCTACAGAAATTCTCCGCTCGCAATACAGGGTGATCCTTATGTTAGCGCATATCAATAAGGGATCATAAGAATTTTCAGGAGGCTTCACCTGTAACGTCATTCTGTTAATGCTTTTGAATTTTTCAAACTTTTAATTAAACACAGGGTGAAATTAATGGCCAACGTAGAATTTGCAGATGAAGACCTTTCTGGTCGCAAGTCGTTGGTGTGAATACACTCACTGAGTCTTTTTGCTGTATGCATTAACTTATTTATCAATCTGTACAATAAGTGCACTTATGTGTTGGACGAAGCAGCTACAACGGTACGAGCTCTAAATTCATCACGTTGCTTATGAAGTCAAGCGTTCCAAGTAGGCATTTCTCGAATGCGTCATACATTACGCGCTGTTTTACTTAAAAGATGCGAGAATGAGCCTCCAAAATAAGCAGAAACATGGAACCATAGTTGATGGCCGGGCGTTCGACAGTTCGAATGACCAGCTTTGTGGCTGAAGTGGAAGCGGCGTAATGTAAGCCGACGACCGATCTCCGGTAGGAAGCGGAGTTGGCCAGTTCCAGTTGAAGGCGGCAGTTTCAACAACATAGATCAGAATGAAATATTATTAATACACTTTATATCCTAACACGTATAAGTTAAACTGAATATGTACTCAGCATCGTTGGCTCTATAGAGCTATACATGCCGGCCATTATAATTGTAGGTAAGCTAAGAGAACTTTTGCAAGTCGTAATCCAAATTATACGTTACCACTGCGCACCCATCGTTCGTTCGGTATTAATGCATCGTAAAAGGACTCCTTTCGATCCAAAGCGCCTGAAAAACGGGTTTCTTAAAGCAGTATCCGCTATCTGGCAATCTCTTCCTTCATTACAGCTGCAAGTGGAACTTTGGAGTCTCAACGACTGTAGGGCTTCTTGGGCCTTGTGTTTTTGTGTAACGTAATGGCAATGGGGAGAAAGCGACTAAGTGCTCGGAGCGCACTTGGGAAAGAAGAGAACTTGTATTTCGTACTTCGTTGCGGAAATGACATATTGTGGAAAGTGGCTCAATACTTTAACAACGTTCCTATCCATACGGAGAAGAGTTCCCTTTTTGTGCTGGAGAAATAACGATTTCCTTTGCTTCTCGGTGGACCGCTTCGTCACACTTCTATAGCACTGATTGAGTGGATCAATGGTAACTTCCGTAGTGTGCAGCAGCGCAAGACACCCAATCGTCCAAACTTACGCCACGCTGGCCCAAGTCGTAGATATGACTACTTTACCTTGAAAGTAGGAGTAACGTGCTGAAAGAGCGTCGAACGCTTTTGCTATTGCTTGTTACCTCCTACCTGCACGACATTCTCAAATAGTTTGACACGGGGAACTTCAATGGGCACTATTTTGCAACACGGGTAGTACCAGCAGTAAACCATGTTTCACTGGTAAATTTTTTCCGCCTAAGGATGGTACAATTTTTTGGTGGCTGTGCAACTTTTGTTTTGAAAAGCCGCCTATGATAACACGGATGAAAGAAGATGCTACGTGCAGCGCGTTTAAGTTAAAGTGACTTGAAACAACTTAGCCAAAGTAACTTAGCGCACCCGGACAGTCTTCCAATTTGTCTGGTCAAGTCAATTGGAGCATGAAAGTCGAGCCTCCTAGATTTTCCTTTACTGGCAGCACATTCGTATCACTTTCCTCACGAACTTTCAACAGAGCATACTTTGGCATAAGAGGGGTCTCGCACAGTGGTAAACCGCTTCGCTCGTACGTGCTCAGCGGATGAGATACGAATTGCTCTAAAGTTACTGGTAGTCGGAAAATCAAACAGGCTGAAAGTCAATGATGCACCATATTTGAATGAGCTGTTATGTTCTGACGGGAAGAAGAACATGTTTTTCCAATCCTCCAACGTAACATGAGACCAAGAGTAAATATATCCTGTCAGCCGGAAGCGAGTTAGTCTACAGTAGGCATATTGGTCTGTTTACTCATTACGACGAATGGAGAAATGCCACAAAGCGGAGCGAACCGTCAACCATCTGAGAGTTTGCCCAATCTGCTTTGTTCTTTGACGACCCACTGCAGGAACGATTTCAACCGTGCACTTAACCGTCTTTTGCGACAGCTGCGCAGCAGCATTACGCTGCAGGCGGTTGCCTTAGCACCCAATTAAGCGGCAAGCAGTCGACCATTTTTCGGTCAAAACACTTCATCGGCGACCGATTGGGTGGTAAGATGCAAACGGATGTCGACCTAATCGCGACTTTGCAGGATCGATTTCGTTGCGAATACAATTTTCCATTGGCTGCTGGTTTGCTGCCAATTTTGTCGGGATAATTCGATTTTTTGAAACTCGCTCATCAACATGCACACAACGACATTTAATGCTACTGCCCTTGCTTTCCAGGCATAACGTGATTCCCGTTGTAATGGGCGCTCCGAAGGAGGACTATCTTCGCCTCGCCCCTCCCAATTCGTTCATCCATGTGGACGACTTCGACACTCCACGCCAACTTGCCGACTATTTGAAACACGTTGCGCTCAACCAGACGCTCTACGACAGCTTCTTCAAATGGAGAAGTCACTACGAAGAGGTCAACACTAGGTTCTGGTGTCGCCTATGCGCAATGCTCAATCGTCCTGTGCCAAAAACGTATCCCAGCTTGGAGTCGTGGTGGCGACCTGCAAACGTGTGCAAGCCACCAAAGTGGTTCGCTGTTTATGATGACATCGCACACTAGTGAACATGGTGGACGCACGCTGATCGGACGCTTAAGCAAAGGTCACATTTTCACTGTCTAGCGTAACATACGATCACGCATTAAAAATTAACTGTTCGCTCATTAGCCGTCTTGAAATTGAAAGCACAGGGCAAGTTCGAAAAAGAGTAATGTCGGTTGCACGCAAGCAATCTATATAAAGTCGCACCCCGTTTGTAAGCGATCTCATATAGCGCGATTTCTAAATCTAGAAAGAAGACCCTTATAACGAAATAGCCTATTTCCCCATAAAGCGATCTTGCGTCCAGCATCCTGGGTGAGCTCACATTATATACGTTGAAGTGATATAAGTAAACGAGTGCAACTATAAAGAAGGATCTGCAAAGCAAGGGCAGTGATCGTTGGTTATGCTGCCTGTTTGCAATTCGATGGACTACCTCGAATGATAATCGTTGTTGGAGCGCAAACAATTGAAAGGTGGTTTCAGTAATTGCGTCGAATCTTATGAAAGCATGAGATTGATTGCCGCTTATACAGAGAGGAAGCAAGGGAAGAGCATGCATGGGATAGCTGATGATTACTGACCGTGAAGACTGACCACTGCATGCGATTCGAACACTGCTTATGCGATCACTACTATATGGACAAATGAGAAGCCCTGCTTGAGCGATGTAAGTGGATGAATAGAGTAGGGTAAGTTGTTGGGATAGTGCGCCGCATCAAATGTAAGAAAACGATAGATACACGGATGAAAATGGAAAGTCCAAATGGAAATATGCTTTTCACGTTGGTTGCAGCCCGTATTACCGGATAAGCATGTTCCTTACTATTTCGTCACATAGCGCAGCTGTGTCGACGTTGGTGTAATTTTACGCCATTGCTTCTTACTTGCTGAGAAGTGTGCCACGAGTAGGCATAAAATGTCTCACAGCAAGAAATTGCATTCAGATAGAGCACTGATCAACCCTGTCGCACCGACTGTTTTCTCTAAAGTTGCGTTGCTGTATCATTCATTGACTTTTCGTGGTAACAAATTATTTAATAATTTTGTTCGTACATTTCTGTGGGATTTCGAGCGAATCTACAAGAGCGAAAGGAAGGTGCACACATATGGTTGCTGCTGAGATTTCAATCTTCGCAATGGTCAGAATGAACAGGCATGCGGAGCCCCGTGTACCGAACTCGGGTACTGGCACATTGTCACGTAGCAGTAGTGTGTTGCAATGTTGGAGTGAAGTAATTGGTTTGCGTTCACTGTGCAGACACGACGAAATGTTAATAAGGAACGTTACTGCTTGCTGTTGATCCGCTCGTTTCCATCGTGTGACCAATGACAAGGTAGGACAAACGGACTTCCAATACAAACACTGATGGAAATAAGTAGGAAAATAACAGGTCATCGTATTGGAAAGACACTTTGCGTATTCCCACTGCCCATGTTATTCCCTGCATGCTACGCTAAATGCCTAAATAGCTGTTGACTGAGAATCTGACTACTAATAAAATTTGCCATAACGTTTCCATGCTTCGTTTGTAATGCCTGTTTACATCGTGAAAAGGTATAGCTTGCAGTAGGCACAGCTTATGCAAAAATGAAAAGAAGAATCTTCCTTATCTACACGGCAAAGCATTCTATTTATTGTTTCATATAATTGCGAACTGAAAATTCTCATTCAGTAACATTCCGCGTTACTTATTTACGCATTTTGTTTATTGGCATTGACGAAGTGGCTTCATATGGTGCAAAGTTGGATGCAAAAGTATAGTCTGCCGCATTATAACGCGAGTCACCAGAATGTTCAGTCCTGAGGCGCTATCTTTGCCAGCTTTACCCGTTCCACAAGGCGCTGCTTCATTTAGCGCGAGAATTTCCGCCTTAAATGAAACAGCGCCATGTGGACCGCGTAAAACTGGCAAAGATAGCGCCTCGGGTCTGAACATTCTGATGACTCACGTTATGATGGGACAGAGTGTACATTTGCATGCAACTTTGCTCCATATGACGCCACTTTATCAGTACCAATAAACAAAATGCGTAAATAACGAACGCGGAATGCTACTGAATGGGAATTTTCAATTCGCAATTATATGAAACAATAAATAGAATGCTTTGCCGTGTAGATAAGGAAGATTCTTCTTTTCAATTTTGCATAAACTGTGCCTGCTGCAAGCTATACCTTTTCACGATGTAAACAGACATTACAAACGAAGCATGGAAACGTTATGGCAAATTTTACTAGTAGTCAGATTCTCAGTCAACAGCTATTTAGGCATTTAGCTTGGCATGCAGGGAATAACATGGGCAGTGGGAATACGCAAAGTGTCTTTCCAATACGATGACCTGTTATTTTCCTACTTATTTCCATCAGTGTTTGTATTGGAAGTCCGTTTGTCCTACCTTGTCATTGGTCACACGATGGAGACGAGCGGATCAACAGCAAGCAGTAACGTTCCTTATTAACATTTCGTCGTGTCTGCACAGTGAACGCAAACCAATTACTTCACTCCAACATTGCAACACACTACTGCTACGTGACAATGTGCCAGTACCCGAGTTCGGTACACGGGGCTCCGCATGCCTGTTCATTCTGACCATTGCGAAGATTGAAATCTCAGCAGCAACCATACGTGTGCACCTTCCTTTCGCTCTTGTAGATTCGCTCGAAATTCCTGACAAATGTACGAACAAAATTATTAAATAATTTTGTATCACGAAAAGTCAATGAATGATACAGCAACGCAACTTTAGAGAAAACAGTCGGTGCGACAGGGTTGATCAGTGCTCTATCTGAATGCAATTTCTTGCTGTGAGACATTTTATGCCTACTCGTGGCACACTTCTCAGCAAGTAAGAAGCAATGGCGTAAAATTACACCAACGTCGACACAGCTGCGCTATGTGACGAAATAGTAAGGAACATGCTTATCCGGTAATACGGGCTGCAACCAACGTGAAAAGCATATTTCCATTTGGACTTTCCATTTTCATCCGTGTATCTATCGTTTTCTTACATTTCATGCGGCGCACTATCCCAACAACTTACCCTACTCTATTCATCCACTTACGTCGCTCAATCAGGGCTTCTTATTTGTCCATATAGTAGTGATCACATAAGCAGTGTCCGAATCGCATGCAGTGGTCAGCCTTCGCGGTCAGTAGTCATCAGCTATCCATGCATGCTCTTCGCATGTCTACTCTCTGTATAAGCCGCAATCAATCTCAAGCTTTCATCACATTCGACACAATTACTGAAACCACCTTTCAACTGTTCGCGCTCCAACAACGATTATTTTTCGAGGTAGTCCATCGAATTGCAAACAGGCAGCATAACCAACGATCACTGCCCTTGCTTTGCAGATCCTTCTTTATAGTTGCACTCGTTTACTTATATCACGTCAACGTGTACAATGTGAGCTCACCCTGGATGCTGGACGCAAGTTCGCTTTATGGGGAAATAGGATATATATTTTCAACGTTTGTTATGTATATTCGCGTATATATATATATATATATATATATATATATATATACACGCGAATATACATAACAAACGTTGAGAATTGGGGACCTGGTGAGAGGACGATGGGTCATCGCAAGAGTTGAGTGTTGACATGGGAAATGTCAGAAATCTTGTATGCATGGGCAGTTCAGCGCTGTTTCAATCCCTCGGTGCTCATAAACGCACTAACAGTAAACGATTATATTGCTAATTTACGGCCGCGCTATTACCAACCAATAGTCTAAAGTCAGAACAGGTAAGAACTAATAATTTGTGGAGCTTCACAGCGCAGACACACACACACACACATACACACACACATACATACATACACACACACACACACACACACACACACACACACACACATATATATATATATATATATATATATATATATATATATATATATATATTCCAGTGGTGGTTCAACACAAGGAATAAAAGCTTACACTTCCTTTGTCTTACGGCTTCTTGCTTTACTGCACGAGACACCAAAACGGCTTGAGAGACTATCTTCGTCCGTCTACGCCTGCAGCCGTTTTTGTTTTCCTAGCTGGACAGACACCGCGTTCCTTCTAATCGTCCCGTTGCCGTGATGGCCACGTATGTTGAGGGGGATGCCTTGTCCAGCCACTGTTTCCTAGTTGCAGTACTCCCGTCACATGCATGCAGCTAAGTTCTTGATCCCGCCTACAGTAAAACGACCGCACTGCACAGCAGCTAGGCCACACACTGAATGATTGGCAGTTGCTCACCGTCATACTAATGTAATTTTAATACCGGCGCTTAGGAGTTTAAACTTCACGTGTCTTACCCTTTCGCCTGCTACATTTGAAGTGTTATGGAGTAACACGTTCGAGACCGTAAGACAAAAGCAGTTTAAACTCCCATCGTTCTGAATTAAGTTTACGTTAAATTACTTTAGAACCTTCTTCTTGGCACGACAGTGGAGCCCGTTATTGAATCGGAAAAGATACAATGTAAAACAACGAGGAAATACAACGTACCTTTAACGAGACAAAACTTCGTACCTTTCGGAGCCTCCTACTCCGTCGTCAGAGAATTGCACAAATGGGGTAACGCAAATATGGGAAGGGGGTCGGGGTACGGGGTCAGATGTCCAGGTTACAGCAACCCGTTTTTGCGATTACTGTTGACCAAACATCACTGACCTCCACACCCTTGTCGCGATTGAAGCACCTGTTAGTTTTTATAAACAAGGCTTTTATTTTCCTGAGGGAAAAGAGGCTCTCGCGACACAGTATATAAGGTTGAAACTCGTTAGAGCACTGAGAGTAGTGCTCAACGACCGCTGAGGCCTTAATTGTGTCTTCTGTGGCCTCCTTGGGATCCAGTCTTTGTGGGCGCCCTCTTCTTCTGTTCGATTGTCCTCCTTCTCTGATCCGCGCCGTTTTGTACCGTTCCACCGCGGCCATGTGTTCTCCAAATCTGTGAAGTAAACTGTTGCCCGTTTCTCCTACATAGGAGGCGGCGCAAGAACATTTAATCTGATAAACAACCCCGGGAACCTCCTCCTTTGGGGCTTTTGACTTGTCCGTTCTTAGGATCGATCTAAGGTTGGGCGAACTCTTAAAGATACCAAGTTGTTTGATACTTTCTACAAGACCTTGTACGTTTGTGTGTTAGACATGTTTTCCCGTTGGTATTGTTTCAGTGTATTTGCAATTAACCAAAGAACCTCACCAGTCAACGATGGGTTAGTTTATTGGTAAAAGTTGCGAGAACACTGTAACGTACGAATCGGAGCTTTCGGGACGCTCTAGTCCCGTCGTCAGCGAAAAGGAGATTCGTACGTTACAGTGTTCTCGCAACTTTTACCAATAAACTAACCCATCGTTGACTGGTGAGGTTCTTTGGTTAATTGCAGATACACTGAAACAATACCAACGGGAAAACCGTGTCTAACATACAAATGTCATCTCAACGACCCGTTACGATGCATCCAGTTTTCAAGACCTTGTACGTATGGTATTGTAATTTTAACTGGTTGAGTTGACTCCCTCGTCGCTTGGTTCGATCTTGTTTGGTTTAAGCTATCTCTAATGATCGATGAAACGAAATTATCTGTATAGCCATTCTCGCGCAGTGTATTCTTGATATACTCAATTTCTTGAGGAAGATATTCCTTGTCACAAATGGAGACCGCCCTGTCCACCATCCCTTTGACAATCCCGTTTGGTGGAGATAGGGTGGTGTGAAGTGAAATGCAAGTACCTGCCTGAAGTTGTAGGTTTCCTGTAAACCGTCACTTTAGGTACGTCGTTCGTCCTTATAACCAGCACGTCAAGGAATGGGAGTTACATAACCACTTCCTTTTCCATTGTTAGTCTAATCTTATCGGGGAAACGGCTGTTTAGATGGTTAAAAAAAGTTCCTCTTGGCCTTCGTTGATGACCGCAAAAATGTCGTCAACGTATCGTTTAAAGAAATGCGGTGATATTTCATTGTCTAAGTCATGGAAGCCCTTTTCTTCAAAATGCTCCATAAATATAATATCTCAGCTATAACCGGAGAGAGAGAGGGCTGCCCATTGGGGCACCATCATTTTGTGCAAAAAACTCATTATCCTATTTGAAATAACTAGCTTCTAATAGACAAAACGACACAAGCTTCGAGATATGGAACAGGTCAAGTTTTGTTCTTAGTGATAGTTCTGTGTCTGCGTCCAAAAGGTTCTTTAGAACGGAAATTGCATGTGGAATGGGAATACTGGTGAACAAGTTTTTGACGTCGTAGCTGAAAAGTACATCATTTGGAGGCAGTCTTGTGCCTTTCAAGTCATTACAAAAGTCTCTGCAGTTTTTTACATGGGAAGTTCGTGTTCCCTTTCAAAAACTGATCCTACAACGGCAGGGATTATCAAAGGCTCAATCTCCAAAATACTGCTTCATTTCAGAAATTGGAAACCTCCAAACCTCAACCGCTTGCAACTGGCTCTTAAAAGCCTCAAAAGTCAACATGACTTGGTCATTACAAAAGCTGACAAATGCAATGTAGTAGTTCTGTTAGACAGATCGTCCTACATCCAAAAGATTAAAGAACTTTTAAACAGTGATATATACCATTCTATTCCTTCTAACCCAACGAGTGATGTTAAGAAGAATCAACTTTCTCTAATAGACGGAATAATTCAAGAGACAAATGACCCTCAACTTTTGAGGATAAGACAAAGTGCATACTTCTCCGGAAATGCAATCTGCCCGGAATTGTATGGGCTGCCTAAGAACCACAAACCAGGAGCTACTATGAGACCAATTGTTTGTACCGTAAATAGCATTACTTCAAATCTTTGCACCTACTTAAAGAACCTGATCATTCCTTTGACAGGCACACGAACTTCCCATGTAAAAAACTGCAGAGACTTTTGCAATGACTTGAAGGGCACAAGACTCTCTCCAAACGATGTACTTGTCAGCTACGACGTCAAAGACTTGTCGACCAGTATTCCCATTCCACATGCCATTTCCGTTCTAAAGAACCTTTTGGATGCAGACACAGAACTATCATTAAGAACAAAACTTAACCCGTTCCATATCTCGAAACTTGTGTCGTTTTGCCTATTAGAAGGTAGTTATTTCAAATTTGGTAATGAGTTCTTTGCACAAAATGATGGTGCCCCAATGGGCAGCCCTCTCTCTCTCTCTCTCCGGTTATAGCTGAGATTTTTATGGAGCATTTTGAAAAAAAGGCCTTCCATGACTTTGACAATGAAATATCACCGCATTTCTTTAAACGATACGTTGACGACATCTTTGCGATCATCAACGAAGGCAAAGAGGAACATTTCCTTAACCATCTAAACAGTCGTTTCCCCGATAAGATTAGACTAACAATGGAAAAGGAAGTGGATATGAAACTCCCATTCCTTGACGTGCTGGTTATAAGGAGGAACGACGTATCTAAAGTGACGGTTTACAGAAAACCTACAAATTCAGGCAGGTACTTACGTTTCACTTCACACCAGCCTATCTCCACCAAACGTGGGATTGTCAAAGGGATGGTGGACAGGGCGGTCTCCATTTGTGAGAAGGAATATCTTCCTCAAGAAATTGAGTATATCAAGAATACACTGCGCGAGAATGGCTGTACAGATAATTTCGTTTCATCGATCATTAGAGATAGCTTAAACCAAACAAGATCGAACCAAGCGATGAGGGAGTCAACTCAACCGGTTAAAATTACAATACCATACGTACAAGGTCTTGGAGAAAGTGTCAAACAACTTGGTATCTTTAAGAGTTCACCCAACCTTAGATCGACCCTAAGAACTGACAAGTCAAAAGCCCCAAAGGAGGAGGTTCCCGGGGTTGTTTATCAGATTAAATGTTGTTGCGCCGCCTCCTATATAGGAGAAACGGGCAACAGTTTACTTCACAGATTTGGAGAACACATGGCCTTGGTGGAACGGTACAAAACGGCGCGGATCAGAGAAGGAGGACAACCGAACAGAGGAAGAGGGCGCCCACAAAGACTTTATCCCAAAAAGGTCACAGAAAACACAATTAAAGCCTCAGCGGTCGTTGAGCACTACTCTCAGTGCTCTAACGACTTTCAACCTTATATTACTGTGTCGCAAGAGCGTCTTTCCCCTCAGGAAAATAAAAGGAAGCCCTGTTTATAAAAACTAACAGGTGCTTCAATCGCGACAAGGGTGTAGAGGTCAGTGATGTTTGGTCAACAGTAATCACCAAAACGGGTTGCTGTAACCTGCACATCTGACCCCGTACACCGATTCCCTTCCCATATTTGCGTTACCCCACTTGTGCAATTCGCTGATGACGGAGTAGGAGGCTCCGAAAGCTACGAAGTTTTGGCTCGTTAAAGGCACGTTGTATTTCCTCGTTGTTTTACATTGTATCTTTTTCGATTCGATAAACGGGTTCCACTGCCGTGACAAGAAGAATCTTCTAAACTAAAAGCAACAACCCGTTATGAAACATTTCGTTTACGTTAAATTACGCTGAAATTACGTTATATTATCGACGACCAACTGCTACTCATTCATTCACCGTATCTCCTCGCTGCCCTGTGGTATGGTCGGTCACCGTGGAAGGGGTCAAGGACTTAGCTACAAGCATGCGGTGGGGCCACTGCAAGTAGAGTTCGGTGGCTGGACAAGGTTCCGAATTTGATTAAACTGTGACACTCACTATCGCTTCAACGGAAGCGTAAAACACAATTTAAAAACGTTACAATTAATGCGTCAATACCTATAAAAGAAATAACAAATTGATTGAATTAATAAACTGGTCGCGAGCCACGAATATTGCTGTCAGCGCCCAAATTTGTGCAAAGAATTTACGGCTACATTTAGCATTTTAAACTTCAATTACGAGCTGAACTTCGCAATACCCTCTGCCAGTGCAAAAGAAGTTGGCGCAAGAATTCACATGGCGGTTGCGCTACTAGTGGTACAGTTACGCAGCGATTACACAATAGAAAACAATATCTGAACGACGCACACCTTAATCATTCAACGGGAAAAATAAATAACAGCACAATTGCAATACGAGGACATCAATTTTTGGCGGATACTCACGAGCCATGTCTTTTACGCAATGCAGGAATGAACATTTTCCTCAGCAATCCTTCGCGTCGCTGCGTGTATGTAGAACAAAGCATTCATAGCAGCATGCTCATGTGCCAATGGCATTGAAGCTCCAACGCCGTAAAAGACTGACGTAGGTACCGTCGTTAAACTCAGCAGGCAAAAGTGTGCTCCTGGAACAGATTCATATCCAGTGACAAAGCAGATCGTGTGTTCTTTGGACGCTGATTACCGTCAGCGTTTTTGGCCAAGGAGACAAAAGTATGCCTGCAGTTGATGAATCGACAAAGATAAGAAAGAAAATCCAAATGCTTGCTGCTCGGCAAATTCGATTCTGCCATAAACCTCTCCAATGCTCGTAATTCACTTTCAGGAAGCCGCTGAAGTTGGGTCTTAAATTGCATAGATGCGATGGATCGGGCGAAGGAAAAGAAACGCCACCGGAAAGATAGCGGTCAACACTGCGTCTCTGTCGAGGTCCAAGTTCCCTGTAGAGTACTTCTAAAAGTGCTTTCTCGTAAAAGCGAATGAAATTTTTGACAAAACTCACACTTTCAAGGAAGCAAAGTTTTTCCTCGCGTTCCTCATACGACATTGCTTTAATGGCACTTAAAAGGCGCAGTGCTGCTTCGTGCTTCGCTGCTCGTTTGGTGCTTCCCCTTCCTGAAGCAAAGAATTAGTGCTTTACAATGTGACAGCACCTGCCTGTTCTGGAAATGTCCTTCACGGAAACTTGCACCCAAAAGTCCGAAGTGCCCTTTTGGGCAACGTCAACGTATTTTGGTACGCACCACTTGTTCTTAGCGCAATCTTCTTGCAAGGCGGTGATGGGATCGGAAATCTTATTGCGTAGGGCGTTCTTAACATTTTCAACTGCAGCCGAATCGCTGACCATGGACACTTCGTTTAGAGTTCTAAAAGTTGGAACTTAACATTTGGACGACAAAACTTGATACGCATTAGTATTTGGCAAAATGTTTACAGAACTATGAAACATACTTGACGACAGTTGAAGCCAAGCTCTTTGAATTCGGCTGCCCAGGTGAGGACGACAACAGATCGAGCAAACTGGATGCCGCGGCAGTCTTTGCCACCTGCTTGCTGCTTCCGCGACCATCGGCCGAAACACCCTTGGCGGTAGCGCGAAAGTGAAAGGTCGGTTTGTGCGACTAAAGGAAGCCAAATCGGTCACCTCTGCAAACGCCAAAAGCTATTTTCATTACTGGTCCGCTGGTAGACAACAATTCAAACTGTACAGGAAAATTTCCCTTAACCGATAACTCATACAGACTCATGATCGGGTTCTTCGCCATTGGGAAACTGGCAAAACCAGCTTCTCCAAACTTAAACAAAACAACCACACAGGCAAAAAATGAACGAGAAGTGCTTAGAAAAAATATCCAACAGTGCAACGAAATTCCTTAACACCAATTCGAGCACCCCAGCTAAACAATGCTCAGGTTATGTTTTCCGTTAAATATGTTGCAATTCGTCCATAGTAAAATAACACGTTCTTCGATGTATGAACTCCTAAAATATGCTTACAGTGAGTTCCATTGCATTTCTAGGGAATTTAAACTTTAAAAAATGCCAACATTTTAATGCGCAACATCTGGTTTAGAATTCCTCGGACAGTACGCCGACCCGCTTCCAGCTACGCCTCATCCTACGTCACACATTTCTAATCATGCGGTCAGATTATTGACGTTTTACTGATGCCGTTCGCCAGTGCCCGTTGTTTCCGACTGTTGCTTTCCCTTTCATCATGCTCTCTCGTGCTTGATCTTAGCTTATGTGCTGGTGGACCTGCCGTGCATCAACTTTAACGCAAGCACAATATGTACGGCGCGTGGCAACACCACCTTCCGTTGCACAGAAAGTTTCGCTCTCCGGAAGGGCTATGCAGAAAACCTTGACTTGAAAACCTGCAATGAACTTAAGCGCAGTGAAATTAATTTTATGCTTAAGTGTAACATCCAGTAACCTGAACGGATTTTGTACGTTGCGACTTCAAAGTCTTTGGATCGTTCAGAACGAAAACTTTTGGGTCCTTTCTGTTACTTGCCTGCCGCACTACGATAATCAGGTTGTAATGTCCAATTATTACTTATTGCGCATTAGTGACGCAACAGACCGAAACTATCTTTCCTGAGGTTGTCTCAACTGGTCAGCCGCATTTGTTTTCATCTGCGATTGACCTGCAGACAGAAATTTCACATGGCTATAAGACGAAAGGCGTGGGACCTACAGCACTACGCAAGCGCATTGCGAATGCGGTTCCTTTCCTGCTGGATCTCACGACCTGAGTCGATTAGGGGCTATGGGGCATAACAGCGCTACGTGGGCATCGGTAAAAGCCAATAATTTGATCATGTGGCCAGAAATCCGTGACGTAGGCTGCGACGTACTTGAAACTGGGCGGCATACTGACGCTCGCGCCCTTTTCGCGATTGAAGCAGTTGTTACTGCGAATGAAGGCACCCTAGACACCAACTCAGGCAAATAAGTGACGCACTGTTCATCACTATCATCCTGCTTTCAAAATCTCTGCATGGCATGGTAGTTAGATGTTCCAGGGCAGCGTTTTACTTTTTCAAGGCAACTTGTACGTAGCTTGAATCCACACTCTGTACATCCTGAGAAGCTTGAGTCTGTTGACTTGAAGACGTCGGTCGACATGTAAGGATACCTTCTCAAGCCCGTACTTCACGAAGAGCGCGTCAACTTCCTCCGGCGTGAAGAAGTACACTCGAGTTCCATCGCCGCGGGCGTAGAAATTGTCACTTATGCATCTGCCCTTTTTGAATCGAAGTTGAGCCATATCGTAACGACCGTAGTCCCGAAACAGCAACAGTCCGTTCGGCTTTAAACATCTCACGACGTTCGCAACTGCTTGGCCAAATTTGGATGGATCCAAGCTAGACAGCACGAAAATAAGCGATACATAGTCGAGAGAACGTTCCGCGAAAGGTAGCTCCTTCTGTTCGTCGCATATATCCCAGACGAAGGCGTTGCACCTGTTTGCGTCAAATGCGACGTTTCGACGCAGCAAGTCCACGGCAACCGAAGAAAAGTCACAAGCGTAAAAGCGAAGCTCACTGCCGGCGGTAGCCTGCATTAATGGGATTACGGTATTTCCAACACCGCAGCCCACTTCCAATAACCATTTACATTGGTCGGGATGGACGTGGTGGTCATTTGCCGAGCCAATAAAGCATTCGAGCTCGGGAAACTCCGTGAAAAGCCACTTGCGGTCTTTGAAGAAACCGCAGCTGTGCTGTCGGTAGAATTCATCCCAGTAGAAGGACGACTGCCGCTCGTAGTTGTCTGCTTCCTGCCTGGACAACAACGGAGTGCTATTTTCCGACACCTTTGCCGCGGCTTCTGCCGACCGTTCAACGTTCCATTCAACGTTATCCCAAGCATTGTGTTGAAAAACGTCAGCCTCGTGCTTTAAGGTTCGTGAGCCGAATTGCAACCTCTTTTCCAGGCCTTCTCGCACTACTGAAGACATAAGAGTCCACGCACAAGCCAACGGATTCTAAAAGTTCTACCGCGGAAGCCGAATGTGAATATAGAAAGTAGGGTGCTATGCGAACAAACGGATAATATAATGTATCTTTCCCATAGTATTTCAACTTCACGCAGCAGAAGCGCAGTATTATTATTGATAGTAGCACTAAAACGCACCCTTTTCAGTATAAACGTAGGGTAATAATGCGTTCCGCCTTGTGACTTTTTTCCGTAAGTGCGTCACAGCCCGAACTACCACTGTACGTACGCAATATTAAGTCTTATGGTCATACTACCTTGCTTATACTTCTGAGAGGTACTTAGGGGCGCCGCTTTTGGGGGTACACATCACTTCACCGCGGCGGCACAAACTGAGCTGTCAGGCGGCGCCGGTAACCGACTACCGCTTTGGCGGCCGATCTCCCTACCTGACGGCTCATCTCCATGTACATGTCCTTGCTCTCACTCTGGGGTCTCTGTTCCATGTTCACTCATGGCATCGCGTGCAATTTCTGCGGCTTATCTCCAACATACAAGCTACCTTATTTGATTACGACGCTTATTTCCAGGCGTTGTGGCTTATCTCCAAACCTGACGGCTTAGCACCCCTTTATTAATCCTTTCTCCGGCCTACAGGTGTTTGCTATAGCACTGATTGTACTGTACAGGTGTCACCTGAGTGTACCTGAACACCCTGGAGAGGACACGGTACATGTAGTGACTCGGTGCTGATGTGGTTTTGGTTTTCATGCTTGCCCAATAAACTTATACTCGGTCTCACGGACACAACACTGATGACGCCGAGTGCAATTGCCGCTGATTAGCTCCAGCTTAAAGGATGCCTTATCCGATCGCGATGCATCTTTCCAGGTTTGTTTGTGGCTTACCTGCCAATTTGACGGCTTAGCGCGAGTGTACTGGTCGTCGCTACGACCTCCAAGTTTCTGCTCCGTTTCTTGATGGCGCCGCGTGCAATATCCGAAGGTTAGCTGCAACATGCACGGTACCTTATCCAATCGCAATACTTGCTTGCAGGTTTCGTGGGCTTCGTCACATTTATTCGTCGCTTATATCCACCAAACCTGGACAGTCTGCTCCATTCGCATGCGTTGATCTTATGTTCTAAGGCATTCTCCCTGGGATAACCGAGCAGGGACCGAATTTGATCAGTCCATTGAGACACTTTTGCTGCGTGGCGGGTCTACTAGGGCGCACTAGGTGGCTTCCCTTAAACCGGGTATGGAAACTAAGGTTGACCGTAAGGGATTATGAATACAGTTGACTATGACTTCTTTCTTCTTCTTTACGTAACGCCTGTGATAAAGGTTTTATTGGGTGACTAACCCAAGCGACGTAGCTTTCGGGAGAACCGACTCCCGTCCTCAGCGTCAAATAACGAAAATTTGGGTCAAATTTCGGAGCTTATAAAGGGGGAAAGATAAGTAAACATCGGGCTGTTCACCAATGGGAAAGCTTTGGGTCAGCGGAAGTAGGGTTATGTCCACAATCGGTGATGACGTCAGTTGTTGATGTCTGAATCTTCGGAAATTTCGTGAATTTTCATGAATTTTTGAAACTTTGTGCTGTTTTCATTCTCTCTTTTGGTGTTCTCATTGGGCACGGTCTTCTCTTCGTTTTTAGTCTTTGTTTTCTTGTCTTTAAGATTTTCTTGGGCCATCTTCCTTATCCGCTCTGTCGGTCTTTCCTTCAACGTCGGTCTTCTCGTCGTCTTTTTGTCTGGTTGTCTTCTTTTCATGGGTCTTCATTCTGAAAGGTTAAGATCCCATCCTTTGATTAGTACTGTATGTAGAGATGAGTCTTCTAGTTCTCTGGCGGCCATGAGGAATTCTGCTCCGTATGCACGGTTGATCATTTGAAAAATCGGATTTCGTACAGGCTCTCTGGTTCTCATGACTTCTTTCTTCTTCTTTACGTAACGCCTTTTTTTACAGTTGACTACAGAGAAATAAAGTACAGCAAATGTGTTGTGTTTGTGTAGTAAAAAATGATTCCCGTTGTGGGCTGCCGCTCCCCACGTTTGTGATGGCTGTCACCAGGAACAACGCCGAAAGCGTCAACTGGGTGCGCCTTTGACGGCATCATCCATCGCCAGTCGACCACCGGGTGAGGGATGCAGCTGCAAAGGCAACTCGCCTGGCGTAACGTCCAAGGCCCACCCAGCGGACGACAATATATAAGCGCGGCTGCGTGACTGTTATTTGTTCGGTGTGCAATAAACTTATGCTGTGTTCGTCGAGTTAGTCTTACAATGGCGCAGCGAACAGGATACACGCCGGTCAAGGAGAGCCCAACTACGGAACCGCCCAGTCGACCAGTGGTCATGCCCCAGGTGTATAATGGAGAGGGCAGTTGGGAGGAGCGGCGAACCTCCTTCGAGCTTTGCGGCTCCGTGAATCGTTGGTCCGAAGAGGACAAGTTGCAGTGGCTGGCTGTCTGCTTGACGGGCAACGTGGCTTGGGCTTACCAGCAGTTGGCGGCAGAGCAGCTACGGTCCTACAGCAGCTGCGTTGCGGGGCTCAAAACCCTTTTGATTCCACCGAACGTTGAGCAGCTTAACGTCACCCTCTTTCGAGCAAGGCACAAGGCTGCGGAGGAGGACTAGTTTTCATTTGCTCGGGAATTGGTTAAGCTAGTAGCTAAAGCATATCCAAATTTCCCTCCCGACGTTCGTGATGCGTTCGCGCTGGAGCGGTTTCTAATGGAGCTGGGTTCTGAAGAATGGGCGGCTACTGTTCGCCGAGCATATCCGGCTACGTTGTTGGATGCAGCAAGAATAGCAGTACAAGGAGAGGCAACGGATCGAGCCTACAACTGCTCATCGCCCCACGAACTTCGCGAATGCCATTGTGGCGGAGGTAAGTGACATTGCCGCCATTCGTTTAAACGTTCGGAGGCGACATTGGACTAACTAATGAAGTTGGAAGCCAGGACAATATTCAACTGTTACGGAACGAAATCAATGAGTTGAAGACGATGATGCGTGATCTTGCGGTCCAGCCCGGTCCATCGACAACTTCGGGTCCGGAAGGATGTCAGAAGAGTGGGTCCAAGATGTCAGATCTTGTGGAATGCTTCAACTGCGGTCGCCCCAGTCATATGAAGAAAGATACGAGGGGCGGGTGGACGGTGTTGCTGTTGTGGCGGATCTTGCAATAAATGCTTTAATGCTTATTTTGTTGATGAATTACCAAGCGACAAATATATAGCGAGTGGCAGCAAGACAAAAAGGCCGCCCGCAAGTGAACTGTGGGACGCAACGGTAGGCGAGGTCGTGTGCGTGGCAGTTCAGATTCAAACCAGATATGTACAAATACTGGTAGATACGGGCGCCGGACGAACCCTCTTACGTTTTGACGAGTTCCAGAGGATCAAAGGAGAATGGAAACTCAGAGTGCAATGTGCGCCTGCTATCCGCAGGAGGTATCCCTCTTGACATTGTGGGCGTTGCTAGGCTGCCACTCCGCCTAGGCAACCAGTTCATTGCGAATGACGTCATCGTAGTGAGAAAGTTACAGCTTGCGGGTGTGCTGGGAATGGATTTCTTGAAGCTACACGGATTTGTAGTCGACCTCGTGCATGGGATCATGTACTGTCCAATCAGGAAGTTGAAAGTTCCAGTACGAAGTGCAGGTCGTACGTTGATCGATGGAGCCTGGTCCGCTGTCGCACAGAAGGCTGTGTCCCTGAAACGCAGCATGAAGCTGCACGAGCTGGCCGATGCGACGGGTGTTCAGCTAAATGCGTTCCAGCGAAGAAAACTGCTCGATGTTTTATTAAGTTATGAAAACGCGTTCGCTGCCAGTGAATACGACATCGGTCGGACTAACATCCTCAAACACGATATTGTGACAGCCGATGCACATCCTGTACGGCATCCTTTACGTCGACTGGCCCCTGCAGAAAGAAAGGAAGTTAGCCTGCTTGTTCAGCGTATGCTTGAGTTGGGAATCATCGAACCTTCCAGCAGTCCATGGGCAGCTGCCATAGTTCCAGTCAGGCAGAAAGACGGTTCTATCCGACTTTGCGTAGACTACAGAAAACTAAATGACGTAAGTCGTAAGAATGCGTACCCACTACCCCGCATAGATGAAATGCTAGATGCTCTGGCCGGAGCTCGTTATTTTTCCACAATCGACCTATTAAGTGGATATTGGAAAGGGGAACTGAACGATGCTGCCAAAGGGAAAACGACATTCATTACTCATGATGGGCTTTTTCAGTTTAATGTTATGCCTTTTGGGCTAACCGGCTCACCAGCCACTTTCCAACGGCTAATGGAATATCTGTTGGCTGGCTTAAAGTGGAACACATGCTTAGTGTACCTGGACGACATAATCATATTCAGTCGCACGCTAGATGAGTACATTGACCATTTGGCACAAGTCTTCAGCAGGCTCCAAAAAGCAGGACTCAAAGCTAACGTCAGCAAATGTAAGCTATTCTGCGAAGAAGTACGTTTCCTCGGACATGTTATTAGTGGAAAAGGGATCGAGCCTGACCCGTCCCTAACTCACAAGATTCGCCCTTACCCCGTTCCAAAATGCCCTGCTGAAGTGCAACGCTTCTTGGGACTTGCGTCCTACTATAGAAAGTTTGTCAAAAACTTTGCCGCGATAGCGAAACCACTGCATCAGCTCACGGAAAAGCGGAAACCATTCCAGTGAACTCCGGAGTGTACAAGTGCTTTCCAGATGTTGCGAACGGCCCTGTTATCCGAACCGATACTTCGATTGCCTGATTTTGATGCGCCGTTCATTCTGGACATCGATGCAAGCGATACTGCTATTGGAGCCGTCCATGCGCAGCGTGATGAACACAGACATGAACATCCTGTAGCCTACGCTAGCCGAACGATTACTCGAGTTTAGCAACGATATTGTGTTACTCGTCGTGAGATGTTGGCAGTCATTACGTTCGTGGAGCAATTTCGGCCATATCTACAGCGGAAGTTGCTGCTACGCACCAATCATGGCTCCTTGCAATGGTTACGCAATTTCAGAACCCGGATGGTCAGTGGGCCCGCTGGCAACAAAAGCTGCAGCAATACGACTTCGTCATTGAGCACAGGACAGGCAGCAAACATGTCAATGCCGACACGTTATCGCGGATACCATCCAAACAGTGTGGCAGACACAATGCGGAAGAAGCTAGTCAGCTGGTCAGTGCGGTAGTTTTAGACGATTTGGAAGAAGTGAGGAGAGCACAGTGGGAAGATAGTGCTATCGCGCCCATATTGAAGGATAAGGAAGCCGGAGTAACAAAAGAATGGACAAACCGTGGGAGGCAATCAAACGCTAACAGACTGCTTATGTTGAACTGGCACCGACTGGCGATCCAGAATGGTGTACTGGTAAGAAAATGGTTTTGCGATGATCAGTCTGGCTATAGATGGCAGGTAGTGGTGCTAAAACGCATGATAAAACCCGTGTTAGATCAGGCGCATCAACAGTTGACCGCGGGGCACCTTGGCATAGAGAAAACCATAGAGAGAATACGGGAAAGGTTTTATTGGTCCGGATACCGAAGCGGCACAAACAAGTATGTCGCCTCTTGTTACGAGTGCAACACGCGGAATGAGCCCGTAGAGAAGGGCAGAGCACCATTGCAACCTGTGGTGGCTATGAGGCGATGGTAAAAACTGGCAATTGACATCTTTGGTCCGTTGGTTGTGTGTGAAACAGGGAACCGCTATATTCTGGTGGTGGTAGACTGCTTCTCCAAGTTCGCGGAAGCATTCCCAATCCCTGACCAAGAAGCTAAAACAGTAGCAAGGGTCCTTGTAAATGAGTTCATCTGTAGATACGTCGTGCCAGAGGCCATTCGTACTGTCCAAGGAAGTCAGTTCGAGGCAGCCATATTCCAGTCAATGTGTACCGAACAGGGAATCCTGAAAACCAGCACAACGCCGTATCATCCGTCATGCAATGGCCAAGTAGAAAGGATGAACCGCACTCTAGGAACTATGCTGTCAAAGGCCGTGAACGAAAATCATCGAAAATGGGACGAAGTGCTCCCAGAAGTCATGATGGCATATAGAGCGAGCGTTCAGAGCAGTACTCGTATGGCACCTTATACCATGGTTTTCGGGGAACAGTGTCGTCTTCCGGAGGATATATACAGACCAGTTGAAGGTAAGGTGCTATCACTGGAAGAGCACGCCATTCAATTAAAGAAAGTTCTGGACATAATGCATATCGTCGCTCGAAGACGCCTAAAGATAGTTCGGAAGCTCCAAAAGCAGCAATATGACAAGAGTAGCAGAGGAAGATCATTTCGAAAAGGCAGTCTGGTGTTCTTACGGTAGCCGCGAGTCGCACGTCGAGAGAAATGCAGGAAGCTGACCCGGCTCTGGGCAGGACCTTACCGAGTGCTGGCCAAGCCTTCCCCAGTGACATATCAAATTCAACATGTTAGAAACCGATATGATCGACAAATCGTGCACTTCGATCGGCTCAAGTTTTGTCCGAAAGACGTTCGGATCCCTACTCATCAGAAAAGAGTACACATGCGCCCGAAGGCTGTTATACCGCCGAAAGCGTCAACTGGGTGCGCCTTTGATGGCATCATCCATCACCAGTCTACCACCAGGTGAGGGATGCAGCTGCAAAGACAACTCGTCTGGTGTGACGCCCAAGACCCACCCAGCGGACGACAATATAATAAGCGCGGCTGGGCGACTGTTATTTGTTCGGTGTGCAATAAACGTACACTGTGCTCGTCGAGTTAGTCTTACATTTACAGCGGGTGTACCAAAAATTTCGAATATTTTCTTTGTTAGTTTTGCTAAATCACACGATCGATTAGTTCGTATACAGCAGTGATGCGCAAGGCTATGCCAGAAATCGGCTCCCTTTTCCAGTTTCGAGGTTGCCATCGCCCCCTGGGATGAATCAGATCGGCTGACGACGCGAAAATTGGCGGGAAATCTCCACTGAGGACAATGTCCTTTTTCCTGCCAATTTCTTGTATTGACTGTTGCGCGAGGGAGTGTTCGCGGGACCAGCGACAGTATCGTTGCTACCTCTTGCTTCTGCACAGCAGAATTTCGCATACAAAGAAAACGTTATGTGTACAACATCATTTGTTCAGACTTCGCGTTTATTACAGTATGACTCTGAAGGGCAGGAAGCGTGCAAACCAATTGTCCTTTCAATATTGGGCCGCATTGACGTGACCCGCAGTCGTAAATCGCCACGAGTGACTACTTCGAAGCGATTCCATTTCTTCGTGTCGAGATCCCTAACAACACTAAAACCGCAATATCGCTCCTTCTAGTTTCACCGTCCACCCCCAGGAGGGGGTCGATGTCGCCCCCTTAGCCCTTCACCGCCCCCCAATCGCCCCTTTCGCGTTTATCGCCCACCTGGACTTCAATATCGCCCCCCTTTGCCCTGGTATACAGCATGGGCCACACTGTCATTGTATATCACGCGTTTGCTGAGAAACAGCACGCAGGTAGATATAAGACAGCAAAATAGCGCCGCGGCGAGACGCGCATATCAATATATAGCAAATACATGGGTGTGTCAGGGTGCGGTCATAATGGAGCTTGCCCAGTGTCAACAGGATCATATTGGGTCAACCGTGAAGGTCGCCTTCGTGCCCTTTTACGCTTAAGTCGTCAACACTCTTTCTTGGACATAATATGAAGCATTAAAATTTCGACACTGTCACCTGCATCATCACTGTCCCGGTCGGTCGGTGGGGATGCTCGCTCTCTGCAGGACTGACTGGGCGGGCGACGGACGCTTGACGGGTACAAGGTAGTACCTGATAGCTGATGTTGCCAGCCCGGACGGTCTAGCGGATGAGCTTGCTGAACCGCTGGCTGACTGGGCAGTAGATCCTTTGTTTTTATGGCCTGATGACGGGTACATGAGGAGTACCCGAAAGCTAGCCTTTATTGGGAAATAAAAGGTTTTCTCGAACGGGGGTATACCGTGTGAATAATTGTTTCGCAGAAATGCATTTTACCCCGTTACTAAAGAAACACAATTTTCAAGTACATATATATAGTAGAAAATCGGAAATTTCAGTAGAAAATCGGACTTCACAATATATATATATATATATATATATATACAGTAGAACCTCTATAAGTTGACCACTCAAGGGTGGTAAGAAATTGGTCAACTTATAGAGGTGGTCAACTTTGGAGGTTCCACTGTACTAAACAATTCGGGATCAAGATTTTCTCCAAAGGCCATTTCAACATTAGATCTATTGTAAGAACGGATACAACAAGGTTACCGGTAAACCACAGGCCAGGGTCGGTTTACCAATTCCAGTGTGGTTGTGGAGCATCGTATATTGGAGAAACTGCCCACACAACTGATCACAGGGTGCAGCAACATTTACAGAGCCTCAATAGATACCGCAACGCTTCAAGAAGGCTCAGAGGTGAAACTTTCTCAACGAGAGGAAGGCCGCAGACAAGAGATCCCAGCACTGTTATGGAAGAATGTAAGAGGTCCTCAGCCTTTGTGGAACATGCTATTGGATGCTCTTCATGTAATGGACAGTTCTACTACGACACATTAACTCGAGAACGAAATTTCAGACTCAGGAAGATCAAAGAAGCACTATATATACATAGCAATGAATGCATCAATAGAGACGATGGACTACAGTTTAGTGATATTTGGACCACGTTTATCCTAGCAACAAATTGTTGCCAGATACGGTCATTGGTCAGAAGACCAACATCAATCCAAGAAGAGTTAGACAGGGAAGATCAACCTGCAGAACAGCTTTAAGAACACTTTACAGTTTGAATTACATGAGATCTATGCCTTAAACTCATGCCTTCCATTCCTATTTCGAGACACACGAACCATTTTATACACGCTGAGGACGGGACAAGGTCGTGTCCCGAAAGCTCCGTGTCGTCTTGTCTTTGTACAACGGGATCAAAGCCGTGATTTTATTAAAAGATGAGAACATATCCCGTGTGGAAACAACCTATTTTTAGTTCCACTGTATATATATATATATATATATATATATATATATATATATGTACAGTAGAACCTCCGTAAGTTGACCGCTCAAGGGCAATCAGAAATTGGTCAACTTATAGAGGTGGTCAGCATACAGAAGTACCCCTTGAATTCAGTCGTAAACACGCCATAACTCCTTCCAAGCACTTTACTGAAGAAGGAATGTAGTAATCTATATGAAGAAACGCTACGAAAGTAAAAGAATAAAAACTGAATTAGTATTAAGACAATGAAACTTCATGATGTTGAGTTTTCACGAATTTTTCCCGTTGCTTTGTACGTGGATGGATTTGTAAGTAAACTGACACGGTCTCCCTACTAACGGATGGATGAGAGCAGTTATAGGAAGAGTACGGTCAGAACACAACGTACGGTTTCTCGAATATTTCGGAACGCTCGAGTTCCGTCTACAGCGAGCAAGGGAAAGTGTTTAATCCATGGCCAGGTTAAATAGAGATCGCGAGACAAAGGGTCGGGGGAAGGGACGGGTCAGCGCGGTAGGATGCAACACCTGCTTTTATTGACAATAGCATTCCAAACCTCACTGACCTGTGTGGTTTACAATAATCCCTATCGCGATTAATTGACGCATTGTGTCTTATGTAAAAGGCTTCTTTGATCCGCCGCAGTTTCCACCTGCGCAGCCTTTTACATAAGACATACATATTGTGTGTGTGTGTGTGTGTGTGTGTGTGTGTGTGTGTGTGTGTGTGTGTGTGTGTGTGTGTGTGTGTGTGTGTGTGTGTGTGTGTGTGTTGTGTGTGTGTGTTGTGTGTGTGTTGTGTGTGTGTGTGTGTGTGTGTGTGTGTGTGTGTGTGTGTGTGTGTGTGTGTGTGTGTGTGTGTGTGTGTGTGTGTGTGTGTGTGTGTGTGTGTGTGTGTGTGTGTGTGTGTGTGCTTAATTCGCGTCCTAACTTCAGGGTCTTCTTTAAAAGTTCAACCATCGTCAGAGCTATCCTCAGAAATGACAAGTCAAGAGCCACAAAGGAGGAGGTTCCCTGGGTACCTGATTAAATGTTGTTGCGCCGCCTCCTACATAGGTGAAACGGGCAGCAGTTTACTCCACAGGTTTGGTGAACACATGGCGGCTGTCGAACGTTATAAAACGGCGCGGAATAAGAAAGAAGGCGTTCAACCAAATAAGAGGAAAGGACGACCACAAAGACTGGACCCGGAAAATGTTATGGAAGACGCGATAAAGGTGTCAGCGGTCGTTGAGCACTACTCTCAGTGCTCTAACGACCTCCAACCATATATACATTGTCGCGAGAGCCTTTTTTCCCATAGGAAAATAAAGGAAGCCCTGTTCATCAAAACTAACAGGTGCTTTAGTCGCGACATGGGCGTGGAGGTAAGTGATGTTTGGTCAACACTAATCTCTAAAACGGGTTGCTGTAACCTACTGATCTAACCCCGCACCCCAATACCCCTCCCGACCTCGTGTTACCGTATTTGGACATTTCGCTGACGACGGAGCAGATAGCTCCGAAAGCTTCGAACTTTCTCGTTAAAGGTACGTGTATTTCATCGTTGATTTGCATTGCACTTTTTTCGGTTCAATAAACGGCTTCAACTGCCGTGTAAAAGAAACTTCTAAATAAAACAACAACCCGTGATAATACATATTGTGTTCGAATAAGGAGTACTGAAATTTCAAAAAGGAATAAATAATCTAGCGCTTACCAATCTGTAAGTTTCTTTAAAGTCGGACCCGCAGCATGTGGGATTTATTAACTTTCTGACCACCTGGTTCCTCCTCAGTGCGTTGTAGTAATTACTTCCATGTGTGCTCCACATATAATAGCAGCGCGACGTGTTGGATAGGCCAAACAGTTTAACGCCACGGACGGTTAGATGGTATTTATGACTGCAGCAGTTTCGAAAAGGTATGCATAATTGGAAAGTTGCTGTATACTTATTGCCTATGCATTTCACTTCACCGAAATAAGCACTGAAGTAAGTTAATGTGCAGCCTAATTTTGAAGATAACCATGCATAATGTTCAATTTGGCGATCTTATTTTGCTGTACTTAGAAGAAATGTTACGATGAGTAGTAGTCCGATGTACTAAATTTGTCATTTGTCTGCATCGATGCCTGCTCTTTTGCAATTGCAAGGTGCTAATCTCATAGTCAATTTCAGTGTGCCTTCTTTTTCTTCTGTCGTCGTCAGCGTACATGACGACAAATATGAACTGGCACCTTTTCAGCATATGAAAGGAAAAGCCCCATTCAATGTTCTGCGCGCGCGTGTGTGTGTGTGTTTGTGTGACATGTGTGAACAGAATTGGCAACGAAGCAACAGTGCTTGCTTGCTAATGATGTTAAGCAAAATGGGATGTCGATAGGCTGCTGACTGAAATCTTTTCCTTCAAATTGGTCAAAGGCTGCGTAAACAGGAAGAAGAGATGCAAGTCGTTTACGCGTCATCTTGAAAATTGGTTTCATCTAAGCATACAATTAGTGTCCGCAGTAAATCAACTCACCCCTTTTTGACAAAGAAAAATAACAGTGATAACTCGAATAAATAAGCTGTAAAATAGTGACCGTTCAAAATGGTACGTTTTGCAAATTGAACGCAGACCTTCCGTCACGCCGCTGTCACGTGGATAGCCCACTTTTGTACGTTCGAAATTCAGCTTTATCCGTTTCCTCAAGAAAGCAAACCAAATTCAATCTCAAATAGGTAACGAAGTATTGCAAGCACTTTTGCATGATCCGTTTATGCTTTCACGCTAATAACGGGGTGTCAACGTGAATCCCAAATTCTCGGGAAACGGAGAAACTAAGCTTGCCAATTAGCCGGCAGTGTGCATCCGTAGGCAAAATTTAAACCAAGAAATGATCCTCGAGAAAAGTTTGGAAATCGACCTGGTCGGCCAAGGAGATTTCTATGGTGTATGTGAACAATGGTAAACCTGCGTTTAGTTTAGCTTCTCTTCAGTACTGTACTCTTATCTAACCGCGTAACGAAAACCGATTATTCATTGCTGATTACGTTCGGCTGTTGCTTTTTCGCTGTTTATCTGCCATTGTAACGGAATTTATTAGTTCTGGAATGTTAACCTGACATGGAGTCTGCAGCGTTTAAGGAGGATTGCAGGAAGCACTTCGGCTCCAGTTGCTTGTACGCAATCCTGGGGCTGGAAAGGAGCAGAAATCTCACTTATAATCAAGGTGAGTCCTCACTGGTGCCTTGTTGCATTTAGTTGCTGGCAACGTGGGGATGAGCAGATTGTGTTGTAACGTAGCTATTGTGCTTGTGGAGCGACGCTGTCGTGCTTAGTCTCAAACTGCCCCCGTTTCCGTTGCAATGCCTTGGAATGACTTTATATTACGTTTAAGAGCTGGTCATCGCCTTTGTTGCCCCGGTGCATTGTCGCACGCTTTCTGCTAAGAAAAGACCTTGCGTTTTTTTCTGGAGGGGTGAACGGCACTGTTGAGTTGAGGGACGGATTGGGAACTCTTAGGCGCTGCTTGGTGGTTACTTTTCAAGGGTCCTATTCAGGTCCTGAACTGCCGCTTTTGTAGATTTGCTTGGAAGCAGCAGCTTACATAAAGAATCCTTGGTTGGAGCTTGTTCGGGTACTGGCACTCGTAACTTCGTAACACAGTGTAATCCGCTCACGATTAACCGGGGCCCTGTTTTCGGCCAGTGGTGAACAAGTGGATTTGTCAAGTATTCGGAACCTCGACCGTTTCGTAGTGATCTGGTCTACGATCTGTCGTATGCAGGACGTGGATCTCAACACTGAACCATTATCGATTTTTTGTAGACTCAATTCTGTCTATGTGGCAACCATGATTCACGTAATATAATAGCTTCAACTGCCTAAACGTCCTTTGTTCATCAGTTTAGCTTGTGAGTTCATCAAACCGAACAGTAATTATTAAGATCGCGCTCGTTTAGCCCTCCGCCCATTTCCGGGATGAGTAAGAATAAATCTTGTGATCGCTCCTATAATGGACTATAAGCAGATGATAGCGGAAGTACAGAATAGTGCTTTACAGTCTCATGAAAGATTTTGTAACTTTGTTCCCGTCTTGCATGTCCCAGCTGCCTCGCAGATCGCATGAATAAGTTCCGTTCAGTGGGTCGTCATAAGGGCCATGGCATTGTTGCCATCTTTATTCATGAGCACGTGCATTTGAACGATGAAATTACAGAGGCTAAAGAACGAACACATCCCATTTGCATTAGTAAAGCCCCCAGTATCCGTGTTTTCCAGTGTACATTTTCGCGCATCGATGTTCATGCTCCGTTCTTTTACATGTTTACGCATCCGTGTTTAGTCAAGCTTGCCTATTACAAGGCCGCACTATCCCATCACCCGGACAGATACAAGAACGCAGACAAATCGGACTCAACTTCAAGATTTCAAATAATAACGTACGCATTTTCCATTCTCAGCGACGACAAGAAACGGGATCTCTACTTCAGAACAGGTTGGAACTGTTACCGATAGTCGCGTGCTTTTGGCCTGCATTTGGTTTCTTTAAAGGTGAAATGCACATTGACCAATTCTGTGAGGAAAGTTACTGGCTCACATATTGGCGCTTCTTTTTCAAGGAAATTGCGGGCAGATTTCTGAGCCCTTTGTCAAGCAGCTACAGAGGTAATTTTGCTTTGCTTTGACGTTTTCACCCCAAAGAGCCTCTCAAGGCCGAAACACTTCACGAGCTTGCGACGCGAATGTAATGAACACACGAATTCTCCCTTACCTGCATTCTCGATTCCATATGACTGTAAGATTGCCGGGTGGCCAATTTCGTCTTTGCCATGTTTTAAGACGGTAAAGACAAAACATTGCCAACATTTCTACGTGCTTATTTGAATGCACCTTTCCGATTGAAAATTAGTCTGCTATGTCGTAGTTGTTTACCTCAATATCAATGCATATTGTTCGAAGACATTAATTTGGGGCAAAATCATCAATGCATGTATTATCCGTTTGCAGGACTTATTCATAACTTAGACGTAATGAACAAATTGCTTGTACGGCACTGCCAACGATGCATTGTTTATTCCTATTAATTAGTGCGAATACTGTCTTTGTTTTTCTAATTCCCGTGGTGTAACGATCGTCTTTGTTCTTCACTGGAAGTCAGTTAATAGTACGAAATCCTCGGAGCAAACTTCCTCCGCCATCAGCAAGCCAAGGAATGGCTTTGGGCGAAATCTGGGCAACCTTAATCAGAGGAAAAACATTGCTGCGAACTCACTGGCCAATAATGTCATTCATTCATGTACGCTTATGATTGAGTCAGTTTGCTCCCAAAGCTCCATGTTATTATGTGATTTCTATTGTGTTCTTTTTGCATTGCGCGAAAGTGTCCATGTTGGACATGAGTATAACGTAATTTCTTAACAAATGACGACAGCTAGAATAGCACTTGTCTCGCTTTAGCGCTTCGTAACTGATACGTCGTCTGCTTTCGAAACTATTGGGCCTCATAAATTACGCGATCGTTGAGTTGCGTGAAGTACAAATTGCAAGACATGCTTGTCTGTCTCATCGTTGCAAGTCGAATCCGAATATTGAACGACGTGTTGACCGGAAATTGAACTGCTTTATTGCTATCTCGCATGTTAGCGTTTCTATTGAAGTTTCTCGACTCTAAAAAATGGACTGTCATTTGCCTCAGAGTTCTCAAAAGTTAATCATATCTACGGGAACGCCAGATAACCCTACTTTTTCGCTTGAATGCTGCAGCGTGTAACGGAGATGCGAAACTGTAAGGGAGATTTCCAAGAGCAGTGCCTGTGAGTTAGGAATGTGTATCTCAATTCGGTGGCATGCGAATTAGGCGATAGTACAAGCCATGCATATCTCGTGTCTTTTATCTGGCAGCCAACGCGCAGTCTCCTGAACCGATCTTCCTTGGAGCAGTTGATTTATTGCATGCAGTGTTTGTCATTGTTGATCAAATTTCCTTCGGCGGATGTATAGATAAACTACCCATACATCCGCGAATTCGAAAAGGCAAAGGGTTGCTTGCATGTTGTTTTCGTGTTCGGAGTTTCGGACATCGAATTAGTGCACCATCGGCACTCAGATATCTCTGCTTTTAGAAATTTGTTTTGAAATAATTACAACTGCAGCAAAATCGTTTCTCGCGGAAAAAGAGAAGATATACCTGCATTTCGAGCATCAGTTGTTTGCTGGTGGCCCATAAATTTCCAGCATTCAAGGACGATGGCACTTGCTGAGTCAGTCTTACTGAAGCAGAGATAATACATAGCTTTTGTAATTAGTGTTTTCTCTCTTAAGCATAAAATGGTGAAACATTGATGTGGAACCTTATCAAAGCTTGTTGATGCAGATATCTGTTAACGTTTTTCGAAGACAGTGGTCAAGCCAGATAGTGGCGCTAGCGTCTGCATGCAATTATGCAATTCATTGAGGCAGTTCATGCTGTTTTATTTTTAAGGATCGAAACAAGAACTGGTAGACGTCAAGAGATCATATGTCAATTACAAAGGCGATATGGACAGCATAATGGAATCCCTCATAATGGCAAAGCTTGAAGACGAACCAAGATACCACGAAATCATTAATAAGCTGCTGGCAAATGATGACGTGGAGTTGTACAGCAATTACGCAAACGAGCCTCCAAGCAAGGTTCGATGTCGGCGGGCTAAGGTGAGTTCGCACTGCTTTTAGTAACCGCCAGCCGTTGAGTAGTCTTACGTTCAAGTGGCTTCGCGAGCGTAAAGAGTTTGAGAAGCGATGCAGGAGAGGCAAGCCGGAAAGAAACTTTTCCTCTTCGTTCGATACCACAAACGCTCGACAGGATGATTTCGACTCTGCAATGTTCGACTTTTTGGCGGAAAAGTGCAAAGTGGGTAGAAAAGAAAAGGAGTTCCGTTCTTTAAAGGCGCTTACGCAACGCGTCAATCAATCGTCTCAAAAGAAAGTAAAGAGCAAGTGCAAAAGTCCGTCAAAGCTTGATAGAAGGCAAGGTGCGAAGCAGGTGAAAAATAAGAAAGTTTCTGTAAAGCGGATGAGCAGCAGTGAAGACGACGTGAATGGAGAACAGTACCTGCACCGGCATCCAAAAAGTCGACGAGTACGTCAATTGCCAAAAGTAGAAAATGGAAAGAATTTTCGCAACCACGTTTGTGGCAATGAGCAAAATTATTCCTCCACAACTGTTGTGAATACGAGATATCGCACAAGAATGGATTCGGACAAGTCCAAAAGCCTGGAAAGCTGTCGTTGTGGAAGTAAAGAAGAAGAGGCATTCCGCAAAAGTGCGCATATCAATCGTAAAGGCGGAAGCGGGAACCCAGAACGGCCGAGTAGCGGTGCGAAACGCGACTGCAGAAACGGAAATGCGGAACACTGGCATACCATGGTGGAATTGTCATCCGAGACGGCGAAAAAGGGCAGGAAACTGGATCAGGAGAACAAGGCGAAAGTTAGTACAAAAAATAACAATGCAAAACGACCTTTTGGAAAGTCCAAATTGAAAAATGGAAATTGCGTGACTTCCGACGAAGCGAAAAGGACAAAGTTAACGACTAGCAGGAAAGGAGAAAAAGTAAGTGCAAAAACGCTCGCCCAACCAGGTTCAAGCACTTTAGAAAAAGATAGCAGGGTTAGAATGTCGACAGCAACGCATACTGCGGGTAAAGGTGTAAATGGGATCAGCGTTGAGAAACGGACCGAAGATCTTGCGCTCATACCGTTTACCATGGAAGATACCGTGCGAAGTCTGCATTACCTTCGAAGTCGGCGCAAAAGACAATGGCCTCATTGATGGAAAGTTCAAGTCATTGATAACTGGGCTTGCCGTGTACTTAGATAAGTTCCACTTCGCATTTTCCAGCGGTTAGTTCGCTTTACAGGTATATATTTATGCTCCGTTCATTTATTTTTGTAAAATGACTGACTTGGGAAACTACAAATAAAAACTTACGGTGAGCATGCGAACGTTTCGCTACATTCAAGATTAAAACAGATTAAGTCGGAAAAAACGTATTCGCCGTTCAGGGTGAATCACTGTAATGCTGGCACACCACGCTAAGTTTACGGAAGTAATGTCGAAAGAATTTCCATAGTGATAAGCACTGCCACGCGCATTTATTTGTAATGTCCCGTTTGACGACAGGGAAGGCCAAAAGCAACCAAGCAGCAAGAGATAAACAGATCACATGAGCAATCAGGCGCTATTCCACATGCTGCCTAAGAGTGCACATACAGCTCAAAAATGAGTCCAAATCGACAATGCAGCAAAATCGGAACTTTCATATATAGTACGACCTAAGAGACGTCGACCACTTGATTTGGCTAAGGTACAAAAACGCATCCGCATTTGCTTAAGGCTTGCATGACGATAGCTTCAGAAAGTAAGCAGATTATCGTGAACTGTAGCTATCAAAGACAGTTGGTCTTCGGTGCACCACTAGGAACCATTGGAATAAACTGAAATGAGCAGTAAAGGCACGCACTTCCTCTTTGATTCACAGCATGCTTTGGTAAGTGAAATATTTAAGCAAAAATTTCTCAAAGCGAATTGAGTCTGTACGTTTTGCCGATTTGAAGACGTTTGACACTGTCATCTGACAGCAAGCAATTGGAAAGCCTTGGTGAACTAATTATTGAACAATGCAATATTAATTAATATTCACGGAGTTGCTTTGCCTCGCGCACTGCGGCAACCTTTTTGGGTTACGGTAGATGGCGCTTATGTCGCGTGAAATCGCCGATTTGACACTGGCGATGTAGGTGGCGCCACCATCAAAGGCGCGTTTTTATGCGGGAATCAGAAAAGACAGCCGCAAAAACGCTGAGTAATGAAGCGTAGCGCAATTTTGGGTTCAGTCGAGAGACTAAGCCGCTAAACACCGTTCTCAAACGGAAACTGACCTTCACTTTCAATCCACCAACGCGATGAATGGTCACCGTCGTATTTCTCCATCATTATCTCCATGGGCTGTTCACACCCTAAACACCACTACAATGAGCAACAAACTATTCGCCATTCAATTACTACCTTGGAACAACGTTCCTGTTTTCGGCGACACGTCTTTTCGGCACTGCTACCCGCAGCACCGCCACAGGATGTCGTCAGGTTCCTCTGTGTGCTGCAGTACCATGCATGTGCCACTCCGAGGACATCTCATTCGCTGGTGCATCAATTCGGCTGTGTTTGACCACAAGCGAACAGTGAACGTACGACCGTTTATTTCGTACGTTTCGATATCGGCAGCTCGCGTCGGCAGCGATAAGTTGGTAAGCGCAGATGTTTACGCGATAGGGTATTATATAGGCCCGACAGAGGGTCAGGTGGCGATCATGAGCCCCTATTTGTGAGGTGATGGCGCAACAGCCGCTTTGCTTGCGTAGGCTCGTGCATACCACACTTGTCTCAACGCCCTTGTCATGGTTAATGGAAGGATTACGTCTGACGTAGAGGGCTCTTTAATGTTGCGCAGTTGGAAGTGGCTCTTGCGACACATGTGGTAGGCGCAAGGTAAGCTGAACATTGAGAGTACTGTTCGAATACCGCTACTACTGTTTGCTCCGCGTTCTCCCTAAATGTACACATTGTGTGCCGTTAGTCCGCACCTTCGCATTTCCACGAACTTCCTTCCTTAATTGTGTCAGCCCGTTCATTCCTCGTAATCTTCTTCTTGCATAAGAGGCACTTCGGAGGATAAAGGGAACGAAACAAGAGATTTCCCCTCAAGAAAGAGAAAAGAAAGAAACAGAAACTTTTCCGGGACAGGATAATTAGTCTAGCGTTAAGAAAATGAAGAGTGTAACGGACAGGCTAACACAGTCAGGAAAGAAAGTCCAAGTGCTCATAAGTCCGTATGAACACTTACTACGGAATTATGATTACGAGCATAGTCTCACATTCGAACTGCAGTTGATCTCATTTATAATAGATTATAAAGCCTCAACCGAATATCTTTTTCGGCTGTCGACCCGTTTGATGGTATCTGTAATAGATCTGAAACACGCCCTATGGATCTGAACAGATCTGAAACAGCCACAATGGGAAATATATTTTTAAATGGACGAAGTGTTGAAACGACTCAGGAATTTCAGTTTGATTAACAAAAATCCCAGGTAAATAAGAACAGCACGCTTACTATTGATAACATGCTACATTGAACATGCCATTCTTGGCATTCCCGTACTCCATTGGCGGAGCAGGAACGCCTTGACAAATTCACATTCTAAGATTTCGCATTTTTGTGCTACTTTTACTAAGAAACAAACAGTTGACCCCGTTTGCTAGATACAGGCAAAAGCAGATTGATTGCCGACAAAAAGTTCCTTTCGTAATTATTGCTTATGTTGTTTTCGTCATGGCACTCGAGAAGGGAAGCAAAGTAACCATACACATCTCAATGGAGCTTCAGGAAATAGAGATGCTCAGTTGTACTCCGGAAGGAACAAAGCGTATCTATCTGCGCTGATATGTTATCTTCGATATCTTAACAAAGTCCGGGAAAATGGTTTACTTCGAATGCGCAGCAAGCCGACTGCAGACATTGGAGCAACCCGAACTAAGGTACATCAGTCCAACTCGACTGGCTTGATCGTGACACCACGCCTGATTTTACCCCAACCGATCAACCGCCAATGCTTGTCAATTCTTCTGGACAAAGCGATCTTTTCCCCTTCGCCGGTGCATACAGGATTGGTTAAGGAGATCTTTGCCAGGTCGCTCTTGACGCCTATCACCCTTCCTCCGGTAGACAATGAGCCAATGTTGACCATGAGAATTTCATTCTTCGCTAATTTTTGCACCTTTGCCGCTTTCCGGTCTCCTTCGGTGCGCACACCCAACAAACGACGTAGCAGAAAGTAACTTATCTCTATTTCAGTAAAAATCTCCGGCAGCGTACCAACGGCGCCAAGTACCTGACCAACCAGTCGATCCGCTCGGCACAGAGTGGGATCAATTTTTGTACCGACCCCAATCAGGCCGCCAGGCACAGCATATTGCAGCTCATTTCCTTCGGCAAATAGCGATACTATGCGTGAGAAGATCGGACGACAGGCCAATTTGCCGTCGCTGCTCTTTGAAATTATTCCGGGACGAACTTCAATCTCTTGGCCGACACGAAGAACACCTGCACACACGAAACGTTTAGGAACAAATAGTGCCAGTTTAAGCTCGTCTACAGCACGTGCATTGTACCAACGTTGTTGCTGCGGCTGGACCTTTAAGGATTACATCGAAAGTTTCTTATTTCCCAAACCACTCTGGGCAAACAAAAAAATGGCACGCGTCGTTAATCTTGAACATTGGGTTCTTGCACACGGGGTATGTTCTCATATTTGTAACTGAACACGGCAAAACTCCCGTGACCAAAATTCTTTATTCTTTATACGGAGCTTTCGAAAAACATTGTCAAAAACGCTGACGACGAAAACAGGTGCGGTTTTCGAAAGCTCCGTATAAAGAATAAAGAATTTTGGTCACGGGAGTTTTGCCGTGTTCAGTTACAAATATGGCGTCGTTAATCTACTCGAACAGCAGGAACGAAGATATCAATAAACCAAGCAATCATGTTCAAAAGCACAGGAACGCCATTATTATACATGAAAAGAAGAAAACTACAACCAACAGGCAACAACCAAAGGTGCACAAATGCGTTACGTAAAAATCAAAGGCTGGTACCTGCAAGTTAAAAACCTGAAAACTATGAAGGATTACTGTAAAAGACTAGAACTGTGTCTACGTGTTAACACATATTCGCTCGTCCACAGCTTTTGAACATTCGCTTGTTCCGTGGCCTCCGCAACCGCCCAGAAAACCTTCACCGTCAAAACTTAAAAATAGTGCTCTTAAAAAACATTTTACTCTTATTAGCACCTGTCTGTCCGTTTAACTAACCATTGGGTATTTGACTCCTTGTACACAAGCGCTATTTAAGATCAATGAACATTTGCCATCTCGAAAAGAATAAAGCAAGGCAAGGCCGTTGAAAAGAAATTACGTTTCAAACTGTTGCGCTTCAAAGTTTTAAGGAAAACCAGAGAGCAATTTATGCTCAAATAACTGGAAACGAAAATCATTAGTTTGGATAAAATGAAACGCCAGGTTTTGAACGCAAAAGCATAGCACAAAATACATGTCATTTTATCCAACCTAATAAAAAAACTGGTATATAATAGGGAACAATACAGGAGATTATTAACAAAGTACTAACAACACGCCTGACAATGAGCAAGCATGTGGACAAACAGGACCAATTCATATCTTACTTGTCAGACAAGCGTTCACCAAAAACACTACGCACTGAAGTTTTATCCGCTAAATATTACATCGCACAAACTACGTGAGACCAACGTAGTTCCTACCAAACGTTAACTGGTATAGAATGAAAATGTGCGTAGGCATTCTAAAGTTGTTATCAAATGTTCATTCGGCGTTTCGAGAAGAAAATGTCGCGAACGCAACTGAACTGTCCTGTTGAAGGAAAATGAAACTCCAACACTCACCGCAGAGGATGCTTCCACCGGCGACACCACCTTTCAGTTCGCTCACTTCTGAGCCTGGTTTGTTCACGTCGAAGGAGCGAATTACAATCAGACGTGCATCGGATGAGAAGTCCCTAAGGGGTACGGGTATTCTCTTACATAAATGCTCGCAAAGCACCTGAATAAATCAACGGCGTAAACATTACTTACAATAACGCATACCATGGAAATTTACCTCAAATTATTGTTCACATAAAATTTACAACGAATAAGACTAGTCTATTAAAAAGCAACTCGAGAACGTCAAATACGATACACAAACGTAATTTCCGCAAATGGGCTTGGCTTGCAATTGGTGCCTTTGCACAGAGGAGTCGGTCAAACAAAATTGCCCAAGGCGTGAAGCAGCTTCAAGATTTATGAAAAGGGAAACAGTACCTCTATGTTGTACTTGAGCTGAGCAGATATTGGTATCACAGGGGCACCTTCGGCAATGGTCCCTTGAACGAACCGCTGTATCTGATCGTACTGCTCTCTTGCCTGGCTTTCCTTGACAATGTCGATCTTGTTTTGCAAAATGATGATATTATTGAGGCGCATTATTTCAATTGCCGCAAGATGTTCGCTAGTCTGCGGCTGCGGACAGGACTCGTTGCCAGCTATAAGCAGCAGAGCTGCATCCATAACTGCTGCGCCGTTGAGCATAGTTGCCATCAGAATGTCGTGTCCAGGGCAATCGACGAACGAAACGTGCCTTACCAGCCGAAACTTGCCAGTACAACCGCTACGGTCGCAAGGAAACGCATCCGGATGACCACTGCCTGCTGATCTGTAGCAGCTCGGAGGTGGACATTCGTCGTTGTCGCATTTGTAAATTTTGGCATTCGCATAGCCCAGCTTAATTGTTATATTCCTTTCCAGTTCATTCTTGAAGCGGACTGTCTGAACGCCGCTTAGAGCTTTCACAACGGTCGACTTGCCGTGGGCGACATGACCAATTGTTCCAATATTAATAGTTGCCTGTCGACTAATAACCTCCGGCGTCAATGGCGAAAGATCCTCTATCTTTAGCTTTGAGAGATCCTGGACAGCTAGATAATTGTTCGCTACGCAATTCTCACCTTCCGCTTCGTCAATCTGCACGCCATTGACTTCCGCATTCGGAGGGTTCATTTTACGCACAAAATTTGTTCGCCCTTTTGTTAATCCGCATTACAGTATGAAATAAAAGATTAGCAGGTACTATTACTCCCCAAAGTGACGAGTGGGACTCGCGTGAATTATTCGTTTTAACCCGGTGAACAACGTTGCGAGGTTCAAATAGTAGTGCGACTATGCCGCTCACGTTTGCGCTCTCCCTTTTGCATAAAGCAAAATTACATGCCGTGATTTTTGCGGCCTTTTGCCTCGGACCACGCAAGCAAAAGTGTGCCAATGACTACCTGGAGTAAAACTTTTCTAAGGCGCTTACGCCGTTCGCGTGTTACTAAGTGTTAGCAGAAACTTTTCAACTGCATTAATCCTGCTGCGGTTGGAGTTTTTCACGACGAACAGCGCAGCGGCTGAACAATCTGTCCACTTGACGCTGTCACACTCCAAACTTTTCAACGACAGAACGAAGTTACTCAACTTAAGATCGGCACAGTGCTATCATGCGCAGCGTTGCTTTGTTCTATGTATAAATCAACCTCACGATCTGGAATGGCAGCATCATTTATACTGATTTACTATCTTGAAAATTGGATGTCTTGTAACGGGTCTTCTATGTGTCATGATGGCACGTACGGCTTTATCCCGTTGGAAGTCGAGAGTATGTCTGAAAGTACTCCGAAAACAACGCCCTACCAGCGAATGGATGGGCAATTATTAGGAAACACGTTTCAAAACAACCTTTCGTAGCTTTCAGAACAATCTTGTTCCGTCTTCAGCGAAATTTGTGATTACGGATTACGTCACAAATTTCGCTGAAGACGGAACAAGACTGTTCCGAAAGCTACGAAAGGTTGTTTTGAAACGTGTTTCCTAATAGCTGCCCATCCATTCGCTGGTAGGGCGCTGTTTTCAGAGTACTTTCAGACATACTCTCGACTTCCAACGGGATCAAGCCGTACGTGCCATCAAGATTTACTATCTTAACCAATTTTGCTCATGCAAATATGATGCTTCCAAAATGTAGCTACCGTTAGGTGACTCCAACATCCCTGGAAGCAAGGAATGAACGTAGCTGCCGTAATAAAGGATAGGCTGTGTAGCCATGAAAAATGGATGATACCATGAACGTACACGTCAGGACAGAGGCGGGAATGCTATGTGTCTATCTTGAGGCTCAATCATAAATCTTAGGCTAACCTGGCGGAGCTAATAACCATTGCAATACTGCCAGGAATATTTAATACAGGCAGTCCACGTTATACGTCGTCCCCCGGAGAAGATTGAGATGCTACAAAAGTCACTCAGGTTCAGTGTACTAGCCATTGTATACTTTAGGTGAGAGATGTAGTTTTGCTGTCGGTTTAATTCTAAGGTCTTTATTTTTGATCGCCATTGTAGCGCCAGGTATCTACTGTCATCTATTATTTTGTGAACGCTTACTGCTTTATCTACGTTTGTTGTAATGATCTAGACTTATCTAATGACTTGCTGCGCAGAGTGCTAAACGTACATTATCTCCCCCTGGCGTATGCGCTTCCAGAAGGGAAAGAAAAGGGGGACATTAGACATAGTAGAGTTACTTCAAAAGCACGAAAAATTAAAAATTGGATTTTTTAAAGCGGTGTTCGTCGTACTAACATATCATGTTCAAAAGCACGAAGAAGACTTATCTAATGAGGATCTCGTGGAAATGGAACAACAACGTGCTCACGACGGAAAGGATGATGAACTTGGGAATGCAGAACCACAGCGCTTTCTAACAGCAGAAGACTTGTCTGGAGCTTTTGACTTGCTGCGCAGAGCAATGGCCATCTTCACTGAAAAGGACCCACAGAGGGAAAGAAGTTCCGAAGCAAACAGAATAATGATGAGTGGATACAAATGCTATAGAGAGTTGTATGAGCAGAAGAAAAAACGCGTGCGGCAACAAACGTTGGACAGTTTTTTGAAGGTCCCAGCAAATCAGGGAATGCATTCACCAAAACTTGGTTAAACGATTATCTAATCTTATAGGAGTATCCTAAAAGTTTTTAAAGGCACGTACTTGTTCCAATGCTTTAAATTAAAAGTTTAATGCGTCACAGTTCAGAAGTTAAGTAATTTTTTCATGGTCATAGGTGTACCGGCGGAACGTAACTCCCATGCATACTATGTTTTTAGTGGTAACAGTGGTTTCGCTATACGTTGTTTCGTTATACGTCGCGTCTCCAGGAACGCATCTCCGACGTTAAGCGAGGACTACCGGTACTTGTTTTTGTGTGAAATCGCCGATGCACGGTAAAGCCTAGACGTAATATCGTTACGACATTTCCGTTGCGGATAGCTGCGGCAATACTGACAACGGCTTTTGTAGAATTGGAAGTCACGCTTCTGAGTGGGACTTACCATTAAGAGCGAGCAGTAAAAAACTATTAAAGCCGATATTGCAGACAAAGCTGCAGCAACCTAAGTTAGTTTTCGTCATATAGAGCAACACGAACTTCCGCAGGAAAAAACTTAATGTCAACTATTGTTTCGCGAATAGTTGGCATTAAGTTGGCCATGGCCACCGTTGCAGCGCTGTTCGTGTTCCACATTTAAAGCTTGCCTGAAGTTGACTTCAAACTTCGTCCATGACCTATGCAACTTCATTCGACGTCAGTGCTACTTGGTTTTCGGCAAAGAAACAGTCCGTTGGAATTTCGCTTGGCACTTCCCAGCGACTTTCAGCCCTTAAAGTCTGTCACCGAAAATGACTGCAATCGACCGCAGCGACTGCAGCGCCCGGACTTCTTTAGATATGCATTGCAATTAACAGTCTTACAATAATAACTGACTGGACGCAAATGCAATGGAAATTCGCCTTTAAAAAAATGGACTCCCTTGATATCTGCTTGAGATCCTCGTCTTACGTACGTTACTTTAGAACTTATTCCTTATCATTTAGGAGAGCAATAGCCACTGTGTTCATCGTTATTGGACGTAAGCACTTTTTTCAGCTATGGGAAGTAAATTTGGCCACGATTGCTACTTTGTTACTGAATGCCTAAGTCCTCTTCCTATTCATCTGCACGGTTGATAGCCATTGTAAATAGACGGTAAACAATGCCACGTATACCGCCTATTTGCAATGACAATCATCCGTGTCATTGCGAGACAACCAGTGTTCAGTAGACTCCCATCGTTTATTCATTTAACACTGCCTTGAAAGGGATTATTCATAGTTCATTCATGGAATGACATTCCACATTGGTGTATCAGATAATAAATGCGCTTATGAAAGTACTGCAAAACCCTTTCGAGTTAACTTGCGGTTCACCGAACTTTTAATATGCACAAGGTAAGATAAGATGAAGATTCTTTTGCCTCTTCTCTTCGAAACCTCTGCTTTTATTCATTCAGTAGCAAGGCGTGCAATGAGCAAACGCGGTTGGAACGATTACTCAACACTGAGAATACTGCAGCGGTACATCTGATCTGAAAAGCGCTTCACCAAAGGTCAGGCGTGCCAACTGTTTTCGTGATGTAATGCAACCGCCACCATAGAAAACCAGTTGTCAGCTCGAACCACATAAGTCATTAACCGCACAGCAACTAGTGGCGACCATGAAAAGCAAGTTGCCGATTGGATTGCGGAAGCGGCAGAAGAAGACTCGTCAAAAAGTTTCGTCATTCGGCAATGCCTGTTGACAAGTACAAGCACTCTGCACAATTCCTCCGGTTTTTGCAGGTGCACTTAGAGCTGATAAAATTTGTCCGCATGTTCTAAGACGGTCACCGAGGTGAAACGTCTTAAAAATTTCTGCCCTGGGAACCACGCTGTCATACGTCCAGTAGGTAAAACTGAGCATTTATTCTTCTTGCAGGCACTTTGTATCCGTACGCGATTATAGCGGCATTTCTAGTCCGTTTGATATAGCAACGAAAACCAAGCTTACAGAACATGGAGAATGCATATAGTGCAGCGCCAGCCCAAGGATGCGTAAGAAGGACGAAATGGGAATCCGTTTGCTTAGCCAATTACGTTGTCGCCACCATTGCGTGCAATGCTATGGTGAAAATAGGCATCCAGCGATTGTACTTCAGCTTTCCCACGTTCATTTGCTTCTCCTCAGCTACCGTCCTTTCCGGAATCTGCATTGTTTTCAGGTATTCAATTGGTAACCAACAGCACCCACCATTAGGCGTATTTTCAGGAAGCTGTTGGGCAGACCAATTTTAGAAGTCGCATTGAAGGACTTCTCCCATTTCATCTTGCCAGCAACAATCATTTACGCTATGCTGTGTATGCAAATGATCATGAGGCAGGATGATTCGCGGTTTGCTGAGACAGTTCGCTTCGCAATGTGCTTCTCGCCTGTTGCGGTACTTCTATGCGGCAGGTTGATGTCCACCGGCGCCGCAAGGGATTGTGAAGTGGTCATAGCTCTGATTGTAGCTTTTGCAGCTGTCTTGGCAAGTAAGTGACTGAGTGTGCGCTTTGCTCTTCGACTGTATGCCGCTTCAGACAAGCATATACTGGCATCTTTGGAGCCTCCTCACTGCCTTGCTGGTATTTTGTGGATGGTGCTTCTGTGCGTACTGTTTGCTTGGTTTGATCATTTCAAAAGGTCTGACAGCGCCGATGCAGCAACCGCGCTGTTTCGCATTTCCACGTGCCTCTGGATTTTGTCTCTTTTTCTGCTTGTAATTGGCAATCGCTGCTTGCTGGACGCTTTCTATTATTTCGAGATGAACAGACATCATTCATTCCCTTACATTGTTCCGCCCGTTCTTTTCTTATGTATTGCTTGGTGCGTTGGGTCATTTATTCTTTGCCTGACGACAGTACCAGTTTTCCCCGTGTCGCTCGTTACAGCCGCTGTCCCGGCCTTGCAGTTGTGGCTCACCTTCTTTTCGCCAATGCAGTATGTGCTGTTGGACGCATGGCCTAGCAAAGTAACCGTGCTTTCTCAATTCGTTTTACTTCTTGCTGTTGTACTGCACTTTGAACTTCGCTCAGCGGATAGGACAAAAATATGTAGAAGAAGTTTTATTTCGATTCACTGAACCGCCTGCACTAAAGAATGAAAACGAAGAATTGCAGTCCGGGCAAATGTAATGAATAAAACGAATGCTTAATTTATGCAACAATAAGTGATTGCACACTTGGACGAAGAAGTAACTGCTTATTTTCCGAGATAATGTTTATCGAAAAATTATCCACCGGAATGGATGCAAGCAGTCCAGTGATCGATTATGTTTTTCTGCGTAAGTTGGCAACGTGAATGCTCATAACGTGAATCACAGCTACTGAAAATCGGAAAATTTTTGCGCTCACTCCGTTGCAACCTCTAATACATTGCAGCTGCAGAGAAAGCCCAATCTCATCCTGCCTGTTTGAGGCGAGGAGCAGTTCAGATTCATAAGAATGAAAACGGGCAAGAAAAGTAGGTCAAATTCGCACTTGAAATAGCTGCATCTTTTGCACGTAAAATTTTGCATCCCATTGTCTTCAGATCATTAGCGAACTCGAATTCCCCTTAAATCCTTTGCATAGCAGTTTCCACTTTACCTGGGAGTCACTGTAGTGCGCATTAATTTACCAATAGAGGGCTCCTACTGACCACCTCATCACAACTCGCAGTTCCGTCAAATGTACGTCAAAACTGTCAAATAACCGCCTATCAAAACATCCAGCTTTATTTTATCGGAATAATGGAACGTAACCAAATCTTTAAAGAAAAGCACAGCGGCAGCAGACGTAAGGTCAAAAGCACCGTCATTCCGCTGAGAGCAGTTTCATCGTCCATGTATGCACGTTGCCCTGATGGGGATTTAACTGCTGAATTGCACTGCGTTTTCTTGAATGAAATTTCCGTTGCTAGCAAGCTCATGTTATTGCTACTACGAAACCGCTTGTCTAGGAGTTAGCGTTCGATTCAGTCGATTTGTAATCACATGAGCAAAATCCAAAGCAGCGAATGCATGGACAGTTTACTAGCAGAAGCGGACAAATTTGAAACTTCCCTGCAACTAGTGCGTGCAGCTGTCGTTGTGTGAGCTGCCAACGGAACAGACCGATTCTGAAAGCTCAGACTTATTTATTGAACCTACAGTTTTGTCTTCATTAGCCATTATTGCACGGGAGTAATAAAGTTGACGATTGGATTCCTCGAAATGGACTGACATGTCACATTTCACGTTTTGAACGGCTGAGGTGCCTACCGCTTTTCCCCTGCGATGATCTAAGAAACGACCTAACCAATGAATGGTTGGCAAGTTCATTAATAAATGTGCTAATAGTAACTGCAAGTATGAAAATTTTTGTTTCTGGAATTTTCAGAGAGGTCAAGTTACTGTTCACCAGAAAAGAAATCCCGCCCTTGCTAGGAACATCCAAAGAAGAAACAATGCTGCAACATGTGATAAACAGATTCATTGGCGGCCATTGCAATGGAGCTCGATGCTTAGTGTGAACATTAAGCATAATTGTGAAAGTGGTTCTTTTTAACCTTGTCTTGCAACGGGTCATCTCTACGGCATGATGGACCTCAGTGCGACCTGTGCCTGTTTGAAAATCAGTAGCGTCTGAAAATATACCGACAGCAACTCCCTATCAACTAAGGGATGGGCAATTAGTAGAAAAATTTGCAGAACATTATAAATCCTTCGTATCTTTCTGAACCACTTTGTTCTACCTTCAGCGAATGACAATGTTACTATTAATATTTGTGTTCAGTCTTCAGCGAATGGTAATGGTGGTAGGGCGATGTCGTCAGTATATTTTCAGGCACTAGTGACTTCCAAAAGGGCACAAGCCGCACTAGAGCCCATCGTGCCAATGATGCCTTTTAACCAGAACTACTTATTATTACTGTTGACTTGGGAAAAGGAAACGAAACCAAGGATAATAATTCATCGTTTTGAATTGCTCCATCGACTAACTGTGCAATTTTGTCAAGGTTTAGAGTTGCGGATGCAATTTAAATCAAAGTGAACATGTTTAGGGCTGGAGAATTATGTGGGTGATACCTTGGTTTTGTGAACACAAATAAGCTGTATAGAGGCAACAGAAATACGGTTAAATATAGTTACAGTATCATTAAAGCTTTAAAGTTCATAAAGTACCACAACGGCTTTGCTTGCCTGGGAATAAATGTGAATACCACAAGTCTTTCATAAGTGCGCTCCACTGACTGTAACTTTATTCAGTAGTCGAAGACAGCAGCAGGAACTCTGCTCATTCGGTGCAACAGGCTAACGCAAACAGCTGCTCAAGTGCAAGCTGCTCTTCTTGCGATTCTGAAGTCTCTTTCCAACCTTTCCGATGTCACCTTCAACGGATCGTTCTCGTACTTTCTCCAATAGGCTAAAGCATGTCCTGGTTCACCCAATCCTTCGAATTCATTCAATATGAAATGATGAGTAGAGATAGCCAATAACCATTCCACGGACAGTAGTATATCAGTGAACTGCTGAAACCAATTGGTTTTAAATAAAAATACCTTCGTTTGGGCTATCGTCCCATGCTTTGCTAAATATATTCAAAAAATCACCAATACTTGCACATTTACCCATGCAGCCAAGAAAATAAAAGAAAAATGCACCAATGTGGATTGAATACCTTTTGGCATTTCTCCATGCATTGCTGACACTCTGTGCTCATTTTCATGTACCCTTTGATGGGCATGTAATGCTTTGTAGTAGTAGTATGGTTTATAATGGAGAAGCAGTTCGCGACAAAGCAGTCACTAACATTTTCCGCGAATGATTTGTAAGCGACGATCAGATCGGTCCTTTCTGAGCTTGTCAGTTCTGTGAGATTCTGCGGGTAAAAAACAATCATTACATTAGTTCACGGTACAGTAAGTGATTTCAAATGGCGGAATACAATAAGTTTACTTTGGATGACCGTAGAGCAGTAATCAGTGACGTTAAACGCTCAGAAATTGTTCGCATTTCCATTTCATCTAGAGTTCAAGGCCATGGTTAGTGACCCTGATTGTGAACTTGCTCGTTGTTTAGAAAAAGATACGCTGTAGATCATGGTCATATGGTGTGAAGCACCCTGTATTCAGTTATAGTTCTAAACCTTTGTAATGTGATATAAGTATACAGGCAGTAACTTCATAGCCTAGTTAAACCAAAACTTTGTGAGAAATGCAGTGCGACGAAGATTCACCAGAACTGCACGATGACATTTTTCTTGAAAATCCAGGTCGTTAACTAATGAATAATCAACCCATTGAGGATAAATTGCCTCCACAGCATGGACAAATTATGCATGCGCAGGGTGAACGCAGTTCGTTGACAATCTCAAAATCCATTTGCAGTGTCGCCTTAGCAACTTTTAAAGTATCAATAATCTGATGTTCAAGAAATAAAGACAGGGTTTCTATTCATACAACAATATTTCATGTTGTTGTCTTGGATGATAAAGGCCTCTCTACGGATGCTTGCCGTATCCAACAACCAGTTGTTCAATACTATTAAATGTAACATAGTTGAATATTGGATTCCTAACGGATTTCGGTTTCATCGTGTCATAGGACGGCAGAGCACCCGTTCTTAAATGCTTTATTTGCAACGCGTAGCTTTCGGGAGTTCCCTGGTCCCGTCTTCAGCGCAAAAAAGTTACCAACCAGGAACAGTTTCACTCATGTGAACGGTTGGTTACTTTTTTGCGCTGAAGACGGGACCAGGGGAGGTCCCGAAAGCTACGCGTTGCAAATAAAGCATTTATGAACGGGTGCCCTGCCGCCCTACGACACGATAAATGCAACATAGACATTATTTAGCAAAAGCTAATGAAACTTCTTAATGATAAGCTCCATATTCCATGGCAAAAAGAAAAAACATCTAAAAAATATTTTGCTCGCTTTTGTAGGTTAGATAATTTGGAAGCACTTAAGACGGAACAAAAATCTTCTGAAAACTTCATCTGTCCTTTCGCCAAATTAAGCTTCCTCTTCACACGCATCTATTTTGCAGACACTGCTGCTTGACCTATGGTTGTTGATATCAAAAATGCGATGTATTTCCTATGGGAATAACTGTTTCCATGAAATATATACAAATATTCTATAGCGTAAACATGGGAAACCAACTGGGCTAATTTGTACCTTGGTTCACCATATCGCGTAAAGACATAATTAATAATGGGAATACTGAAGGTTACAGACCGCACTTAATCTGTCGCATGTAGCATTTAGTATTAATTATGAAAACACACACATATATATATACACGTAAATGAAGAGAGCTTTGTAACGGGTGCGTATGCTTTCATATCAATTTGCATGGCAGTGCCCGCTCGGAAGATTTAATTTTGTATCCAAGCTTTCGGAACTGTCGCGTTCCGCCTTCAGCGTAAGGTGTAAAGAACGTATTACATGCGTGCAACAAAGTTTAAAATTCTCGAACTTCTCATTAATTATCCTAACCAAGTGATGTACTGGGCAAAAGCTCGATTAATACTGAATGCTGAATTTGCAATGACAACGTGCGAACATAATACTACTAAACCTCATGATCTTAAACGACTTCATCTTCGACTCATGAATAAGTAGATGACATAACAACAACATATTTGTTACATCATGTACTTATTCATCCTAAATTTCTGCCTATTCATCCAGAACAGCTGATTGTGCACATCAGCCCTTCTCTCAAGCGATTTCCCCACGAAAGGTCCAAAACTAATAGTCCTACCCGCATGTTCACGTGTAAATCTGAATTAATAAATAATAATTGATTACAGGTAGGATGGCATATAGTCTGGAAACTTCTTATTTCAAACAAAGCTGAATGAATTCACCATGACTGGTTAACTAATCTCAGCAAACGCAGGGAACATTAAAAAAGAAAAAACTAACCTGCAAAAGTACTACTCAAATCCGTTGCAATGTCGAAAGCTTACTTTTCACGATTATAAAACGTGGAAACCTAGTGCTCCTGCTCACTTACAACACTAATATGCAATGGATATCTTTTCTCGGCTGTCGACGCGTTTGGTGGTATCTGTAATAGATCTGAACACACGCCCTACCAGCGGATGGATGGGCAGTTATTAGAAAATATCACAGATATAGAACGCTTATCGATTCAGAGCTTTCGGCACTCTCTGGTGCCGTCGTCAGTGATGGGAAAGAGCTCTTTCCCATCACTGACGACGGCACCAGAGTGTGCCGAAAGCTCTGACTGATAAGCGTTCTATATCTGTGATTGTAGAAGTATAGGACACTGAGTATACTTTCCATGGTACCTGCTTTCTGTTTTCTGTGACGTGGATGTGTGTGTCGGAGTAAAACTGGGACTTGGTCGTGACTTGGCACTGCGGCGCTGTAACAAACTGGCGACGAGGTTGTGTTCGAATTAACAGGTAAGGGCGGTGTGTTTCTGTCGTATTGACGAAGATGGGACCGAAACCTGTACCTGGAGCACCAACGGAAGCGAAACCGATGGCGGTTTACCGACCGTTTCATCCCGACGCCGAAGCATGGGAGACGTGGTCGTTGCAGTTCCGTGGTTATCTTGACATGAACTTAGTGGTGGAGGACAGCATTAAGAAAAGTTGTCTAGTGGCATCGCTCGCTCCGAAATGCTTTGAAGAGCTCAGACGAGCTTGTTTGCCGAAGTCGCCTTTCGATTTTACTTCTGTCGAGCTTGAGGCTCTGATGACGAAGTTGTATGGCAATCGAGTAGTGCTGCTTAGAGAACGGTCCCAATTTTTCGGCCTACAGCAACAAGCTGACCAGACGCCTGTTCAGTTTGCAAACTACCTACGCCATAGGGCTGCGAACTGCGATTTCGATCAGTTCAATACAGAGGCTGCATTGGTTGTTCAATTTGTAAACGGCATTCGGAACCAATCGGTAAAAGCGAAGCTACTGGCAAAGGGGAAAGACTTAACGTTGGAAGACGCACTTAACTACCTGCAGATTGCCGAGGACATTCTACGGGACGATGTCAAGCCCCTGAACGAAATGATTGACGCACAGGAATGCCGCGCAGTCAAGGCGTTCTCACCGAAGAATCGTCTGAATTCTTCAGAGCGGAAGTGTGATCGCTGCGGTAAAGATGATCACGTTAGGGATCGTTGTCCTTGCAGGAGTTTTAAGTGCTTCAACTGTGGGCTCATGGGGCATTTGTTACGTATGTGCCGAGAGAGAAAAGTAAACATGGATGGCAGGCGTCAGCAGAATAGCGGCCCGCGCCGTGGGAGACGCGGCCAAAGGATGAATCATCTGCAAAGTACGAAGATACCTATGCTCCAAGTGTATCGTAACGGTGCAAAGAGTCCCTTTATTGTGGAAGTCACGATTAATGGCCGGCAAAACGTGATGGAGCTGGATACCGGAGCTAGCGTAACCATTGCAGATGTTGCACTGTGGCAACATATTGGCTATCCTACGTTGTCACCACCTACTGTTCAATTGCGAAGTTTCACAGGACATGTGGTCCCGTTGAAAGGTGAAACCATGGTATCAGTGAAATGTGGTGGGCAACAGAAGCGTCTACGTATCCGAATTGCGGAACAGTCTGTAACCAATGTTATGGGACGCGACTGGATCCGAGCCTTTGGAGGAGCGGTTCCCCTGCGGACACTCTTCGTTCAACAGGCATCGGTGTGCCATATGAATAGCCAGCCGAGCTTGCAAGGCTTACTAAACCGCTTTGCCGTGCTGTTCAAGCCGGGTCTGGGGCACTGCACAAAAGTAAAAGCCCATTTGGAATTGAAAGATGGAGCCCAACCGGTGTTTAGGAAACCTTATCCAGTTGCTTTCGCCCTGCAAGAAGCTGTAGAAGCCCAGTTGCAACGCTACGTGGAGTCGGGCACGCTATCCCGGATTGACCGGTCGGATTGGGCAGCTCCCATTGTCGTGGCGAGGAAGAACAATGACCAGATTAGGTTATGTGCAGATTTCTCAACCGGGCTGAATGACAGACTCGAGATGGACTCGTATCCTATTCCTCGCCCAGAAGATCTTCTCCATGCTCTAAACGGAGGAAAAAAATTCACCAAGCTTGACCTGGCTGATGCCTATTTACAAGTGGAACTCGATGACGAATCGAAAAAGTTGGTCGTGGTCAATACGCAGAAAGGGTTATACAGATATAACCGGCTTCCCTTTGGTGTAAAATCGGCACCTGCAATTTTTCAAAAAGTCATGGATACGATGCTTACCGGAATTCCAAAGGCGGTGGCTTATCTGGACGACATAATTCTGACGGGATCGACGAACGAGGAGCATTGGAGCACCTTAGAAACAGTCTTGTCTAGACTTGTGGAATTTGGTTTTCGCGTTAAACGCGAAAAGTGCAAATTTTTCGAAGATGAAGTCGATTACCTTGGACACATTATTAGTGCCGAAGGTGTGCGTGCTGACCCGAAGAAGACAGAGGCAATTCGACTAATGCAACCTCCCCGAAATGTCGCGAAGTTGCGCTCGTTCCTGGGAATGGTCAATTTTTATGCTCCGTTTATTCCACATTTAACGGACGTTGCCGCTCCGTTAAATCGTCTGCTAAAGAAATCGGTTCCTTGGATGTGGGGACAGCCACAGTGGACAGCGTTTCGTGGTATCAAATCGATGCTGAGCTCTCCCTTGATATTGGCTCATTACGATCCTCGTCTGCCAATTGTGCTAGCAGCAGATGCTTCTAACATTGGCGTCGGAGCGGTCTTGTATCATCGCTTGAAGGATGATAGTATCAAGGTCGTGGCTCATGCATCCAAGGCCTTGAATGACGCCCAGAAGAATTATGCCCAAGTGGAAAAGGAGGCCCTTGCGTTGGTGTACGCTGTGAAAAAGTTTCATAAGTACTTATGGGGCCGAGAATTCATTTTGCTGACAGATCATAAGCCTCTTGTAACGATTTTTGGCTCGAAGAAAGGAGTTCCTCATACGGCTGCCTCTCGGTTAACACGCTGGTGCGTTACGTTGATGAACTATTCGTTCAGAATAGAGTACCGTAACACGAACGCTTTTGGGCATGCAGATGGTCTGTCACGTCTGCCATTGTCAAGCGAAGACCTATTCAATTCAGAGTTCGACCGGAAGGAGGCATCAGGAGAACTAATGATTCGGCAACTGGTGGCAGAGGCAGGACGTCAGCTACCAGTAACAGCCATAGAGATCGCGGATTGCACCCGGAAGGATGGCATATTGACAAGAGTTCGCCATTATATTTTGACGGGATGGCCGGAGAAAAATCCTCAGGAAAATTTAAAATTGTTTTTTGCAAAACGAGCAGAACTCAATGTATGTTCAGGCTGCGTGTTATGGGGAGTCCGTACGGTGATCCCTGCAGCACTTCAGAAAAAGGTGCTGAGGAGCTTACACAAATGTCATCCGGGTAGGGACCGTATGCTGTCATTGGCACGACAGTTGTGTTGGTGGCCGAAGATGGACACTGAAATCGAAGAAACGGTTCGTCAGTGCGAAATTTGTAATGCGGTGCAAAAGAATTCCCCGCGAGGTGTTGTGAAACCGTGGTTAGCGGCTTCCAACCCGTGGGAAAGAGTGCATGTGGACCTGGCCGGTCCAGTGGAAGGACGCATGTATCTTCTCGTGGTAGATTCATTTTCGAAATGGCCAGAGGTAGTGGTCCTACCCAATGTCACGTCAGCGAGTGTGATCGACGCTTTGAAAACAATCTTCGCGCAACAAGGAGTGCCAATAGTGCTCGTTACCGACAACGGCCGGCAGTTCGTCTCGTCGGAATTCGCGATGTTCTGCTCGTCTAATGGAATTCAGCATGTTACCACAGCGCCGTACATGCCGCAGTCAAATGGCCAGGTGGAACGCTTTGTAGACACCTTTAAGCGCGCAGTGGCGAAAAAACATGAAGGACAAGCAGTACGAGACTGCATACGCGATTTCTTAATGATGTACCGCAGCACTCCGCATCCTTCCATCCAGTGCAGTCCGTCGGAAATGCTGATGAAGCGACGTATAAGAACGGTCCTGGATCTGATGACCCCACGGGGGAACGAATACGCCGAACAACGTCGCGCCAAGATGGAACGTTGGGGGCGAGGCCCTAACAAAGGGAAAACGTTCCGGATAAATCAGGCTGTATGGACACGCGACTATAGCAAGCCAGGACAACCGTGGACGAAAGGAACAATTGTCGGTCGCGAGGGTGATGTCATGTACGTGCTGAAAGTGCGCGGGATTCTGTGGCGTCGCCATGCAAATCAGATTCGCGCAGGAGAATCGCGAACGTCGTTTGCAGTTTCTGTAGTAGTGCCTGCCAAAGGACGTTGTTCAACGCCGGGAAGGGACTATTAAGCCACTCGAGAATGTGAGAACTTAAGCGGGGAGGAATGTAGAAGTATAGGACACTGAGTATACTTTCCATGGTACCTGCTTTCTGTTTTCTGTGACGTGGATGTGTGTGTCGGAGTAAAACTGGGACTTGGTCGTGACTTGGCACTGCGGCGCTGTAACAGTGATATTTTCTAATAACTGCCCATCCATCCGCTGGTAGGGCGTGTGTTCAGATCTATTACAGATACCACCAAACGGGTCGACAGCCGAAAAAAGATATCCGAACATGAACAAACCTGTTACAAAACACCCAGTGTTCAAACTAATATGCAATGGTGCAATCGGATGAGCAATTCACACAACTGATGACCTTATGTGTCAAAAAACTTAACAGTAACATTATCTGAGACAGCTATGTATATCACCGCCCTGGCACTTTGTGGCCTTGTATCTTGAGCATGGTGAAAGCCATTAGCCGGAAGAAATTACCAGAATTTTCTTGAGCTCCTCAGCATCCTGAAAAAAAAGAATACAAGCACAGAAATGAGCGTCCACGATGAGTGAAGCTACATTTATACACTTTCCGAAAGCTGACCATAAGAACAAACTGACCCGAAAGATCTAAACTTATTGATAAGGTTGCGGTTCCATAACAGGGCTACTTTAATACAGTAGAACGTCAATTATCCTAATCTTCTATTATCCGAATTCACTGGAAGAACAAAAGTTTAAATTGTCTGATAATGAGAGATAATGCCTGTACCGCTGTTGATTTTCATTTTGTGAATTTTACTGGAGGAAATTAGCGTATCTTGCCATTTACGTAGTATGTTTTGCATCGTATAGGAGTACTCCTACACGTCGAGAAAGGTACTATGCTGCAGGGCTTATTGTTGGACCGTGTATAGGAGCAGTTTTCTATCGTGTCGTGTCTTGCCGTGTTTTCTCTGAGGTTTCGCAGAGTTATGTGCATCTCATGGAAATGTCTCGCAGCGGAATGAAGGTAAGGCAAGACAGTACAAGGGCATCAGTAAATGAATCGCCAATGGCTTTTATAAGCGTTTCATTTCATTTCTGTTTTAACCTTCGATTGCACATTATTTTATAGCTGAATACGTCGATGAAGCGTAAACGCGTCGTACTTACTCTAAAGTATAACACAGAAATTATTGATGCTTTGAATAAAGGAGAATTTGGGTGGTTTTTGGCCGAGAAATATATAGTTGGCGCGTCTGTGACTATCTGTGACTTCAAGAAGAAAAACGAAAGCATTATGGGCTTTTCTGAAGATTTAACGGAAGGCGACGGAAGCTCAGAGCGCAAAGCGATGAAGAAGCCGCAAAATGAAGAAGTTGATCAGGCTGTGGTTTATGCAGAAACGTTCCATGGGGCAACCAATATCAGGTCCTTTACTGTGTGAACAAACGCTGCAGTTCAATGGATGATTGCGCGGAAATTCAAGTTTCAAAGTTAGTACTGGTTGGCTGCATAAATTTAAAAAGCGTCAAGGGATTCGAGAAATAGAAATGCACGGAGAGAAAATGTCGTCGGATGAACCTTCTGCCAGTAAATTTAAGGACGAATTGAGAAGATATTTAGATGAAGACTTCATTTATAATGCCGATGAAACAGGACTGAAATGGAAAGCGCTTCCGAAGAGGACGTTAGCTTCTCGAGCTGAGGACGCGTCACCGGGGTGTAAAGCCAGCAAAGAAAGAGTTACTATTATGATTTGCTCACATTCTTCTGGAACGCACAGGATCCCGTTGCTCGTAATCGGGAAATCAAAGAAGCCTAAATGTTTCAAGCATGCTAAGAACTTGCCAGTAGTGTATAGAAGTAAGAAAAATGCTTGGATGAACGGTGTAATTTTCACGGACTGGTTTGAAAACACGTTTATACCTGAAGTTAAAAAGTTCCAAAATTTGACTGGAAAATCTGGCAAAGTGCTACTGTTAATTGACAATGCTCCGTCTCATCCATCTACACAATCTTTGAACAGTGTTGATGAAACTGTTGAAGTAAAATTTCTTCCACCTAATGTTATTCCGCTAAGGCAACCGATGGATCAAGGAGTAATTGAAAATTTGAAACGCCTGTACCGAAAACAACTTCACCACATTTTGTTAACGGAAGATCGAAGTGTGCAATCAGTCTTGGACTTTTTCAAGACAATTACATTGAAGGATTGCTGCTATATGATAGCGGACAGTTGGTCTTCTATAAACCAGTTCACGCTAAGGAACTCTTGGAACAACATCTTTGTCCATAGAAAGTCGAATGCAACGCCTGGCCTGGGCGATACAGATATGGAAATGAAAGAATTGCTTGACGGTTTAAAAGCAGTTTCATTATCCAGTGAATGCGAAGAGGCTGATGTTGAAATGTGGTTATCCTGTGACCGTGACGACCCTGGATTTCAAATTTTTGACGACGACGAGATCATTGAAGTAGTTTCAAACGTAGACAACTAAATGGACGAAGACGCTGATGAAGGTGAAGAAGCACAGACTGCATGTCCTTCTCATGATACAGCCTTTCGATGTCTGGAAACTGCTCTTGAATGGTTTGAATGCCAGGAGGAATGCAACCCAGCAGTGCTTCTGTGCTTAAAGAACATCCGAGATCTAGCGGCTAGAAACGAACAACAACTTTGAGACAGACGTCCATTACGGACTTTTTAAAGCAGAACCGGTATCCCATGGAGTCTTGATTAATGATGATAGGCTGTCATGCATTTGGAACTGATCCAACGATTCCTTCGTCTTTCAGGTTTTGAAATCATGGATGCCCATCAGCTTTATCGCACTCATGCCGTATTCAAGTTGCATTTGAAGCTTTAATAATTTTTTATTCTTTCTCATTTCTCTTCATCAACATCAGTAAGTACAACTGAACACTACGTTCATCTCTGCAGGAACAAAAGTGTTTCTCTTCAGGTTTCTTAGTGCGGATTTTTTCAGAGAAGACCAACCTGCTAAAGTATAACAGAATCGTTCAAAGTCGCTTCTATAGAACCCAGAGTTGGTTGCACGATTCGTACAACGACAGGAAGAAACTGCATTCAGTGCACAAGCTTATAATTTTTGACCATTCCTTTATCGACTATACGCGCCAAATATGACTTTAAGATAAAAATTTTAAAAAATCACGCACTGTTAATAGTTGTTCTATTATACGAATTTTTCCATTATCCGAATGACTCCCGATCCCAATTAGTTCGGATAATCGACGTTCTACTGAAAATAACCTTTCATTTAGTCACTGAGGACAGGCACAGTCTGTTTTGAAAATAGTGTTACTACCCAGGAGGAAAGCTGTCAAGCAGCAGCCGTACCGCTTGAGCATCAATTCTGATGTGAAAGTCGCATGCGTTCCTTCAGGCATTCCATTTTTTCATTTGCAGCTTAGATGACAAGAAAGGTATAGGAGTCGCCGGCTGTCTGTTGTTACAGGCTATATGTCTCTTCAAGACTTGTCTTTATTATCAGTTTTCTTTTCAGTTTAAACTAATTGTGCGGCGTGGGAGTTAAAGTTAATTAATTTAGTACACTTTGAATACAAAACTTACAAAGCACACGTAAACCTAAATGACCGGTATATCCAGGAAAACCAGAACTACATTGGGAAAATTAGTTAATGTTGGCACGACATTGCATGCTGCCAATAATTCCATGTTAATCTTAAGCACAAATAGGTGACGTTAAACAATGACAAAGTCTAAAAGATAACACTGTGCTTTTACAGATGTCCGAAGTTCGTAGATGTCTAATGCTTACCTGTTTTCTCTTGATCTTCTCGGCGTTCTAAAAGACAGATGATAAATTTATACAGACCAATGAGTGAAAGCATGCAGGACGCATGCACCTGCGTTTCTAGTTGAGGCAATAAACTCTTGCAGCCAGCTAACGTCCACTGGTGAGATTGGTATACGAAGACATGCACAAGGCATCCTCTGAAACTTCCTTATATTCGTAATTTTTCTTACTATTTTGGGAATAAATGCTATTTCGAACGGGTGTTTACCGTGTTGGTGAGTTGGTTCCTTATATTAGGTAATATATTTGGCGGGTAGTTGCAGGATTTATGGACAACAATTTCTCGCTCCCCATTAAATTCGGTATTGCAGCAACCCATGACAGCTAGCCTGTATAAACAAGCCTGTAACACCTGTATAAACATTTACGCATATACTGGCGAGTTAGAGGAGGCCTAAAGCTGCTTCATGTTTGTATGCGGTTTTTGTTTCTCTCATATTGTACGGTTTCGAGTAGTTTTTATATATGTTCGCCTGCTTCAAAAATTGCCTTTCTTTTCGTATTAATAAATCTCCAAAGACGCTCACTTCGATGTGCATTCTACTGATGTAAAACTATATTACACGTCTACGACCTGCTCCCAAGGGCATTTTCACCCCTTTCCATGGCCGGCGTGATCCAAAGGGTTGTGTAGAACATGAAAGCCCTCGATGGTGGCAACAGCGACTCTGATTTTAGATAGTATCGGTTCGGTGAAATTGAAGATAACGAAGAGCAGGACAATGGAACAGCTATTGAGCAGAAAGCGAAATTCGAATTATTAATATTAATCTTGCGCAGTAACCGAGATGTTCCTTATCCGTATTACATTCCATGACTGACGACGCCTCTTTTGCCACATCTCTTTGAGCAAAACTTGGCAGCCGTACGGCAGAGTGTGCTAGGCGGAGCTTAGAGCGTATCTCGTATTCGAACGCGTACCCGATAGCTTAAGCAGTTCCCAAAAACTAGTGAAGCCGGTATTTCACTACACGCAGCCTCCTCAGTAAAATACTTGAGGCTACTCATTCCTTTCCACATAGAATCTGCAGTGCTTCTCGGGAAAGTTTTGGACAACCTACGTACGAAGCGCACGCTTTTTCACGCTTGAATAAATTATTAAGAATACCTCGATAAAAGCGCAATTTCCCTGAGATTTACTGATCAACAATTCACTAGGCCGATCACTTACTGACTCAAAGATTGAGGCTGACCAAGTGGAAGGAATCACAAGCAATCCTAGCAGAAGCAGATCCATGTTAGGCTCTTTCGAAAGCACAATGTACAAGACAGTTAATACTTGGAAATTTAAAGGAAGTATAACTATTACCAGAAAGGAAAAGTGAGCCGTCATTCATTTGCCCATTCGCCCGCTGACGCTTCTATTTGCTTGCTCAGCTACTGGCCATTGTTCTAATAGCAAAGATACCATAGCACACGTTTATAGATTTGTACAAGTAGCTAATGTTTCGTAAAGCTCCTGCCCACTCAGCGGTGCACGGTGCATCAAATGCAATTCTAGATATGACCCCGCCTAGCTCTAACGTTGAGAGGAACTGGGTTATGAATGGTGCCAGGTCAGACATGAGAAACATCCCTTTTGGGTCTTTTCCCCTATCACCCCGACCATATTGTGTGAAAGCGGCAGAATACCCATTCACCAATGCTTTACTTCCAATAGCCTAGCTTTCAGGAAATCTCTTGGTCCCGTCTTCAGTACAAATTTAGGACTCAGCGTATCATGCGAATATAACAATCACGAGTCTACTCGTGGACTCGTGTCTGTTATATTCGCAATCACAAGTGGGCAAGTTGGTCAACCCCCATTGTTGACATTGCTTGTTCGCCTGCATTGTGCACGACGCCTGCTCGCGCAGCACGAGGCGCCCCCTAGCATACCCGTCCACGGGTGCTGCAGTAGCATGGCATCGTGATTTCTGGATTACTTCCGCTACTGTTTCCTAGAATGGGAGCTATGATAAAGCGCCGCTGTTATTCCTAAGCTTTGATCCTTGTAGTGAACCGCCATATTTTGCCGGAAAATTTTGTTCCCCTATTTTACTCGCAAAACCCGCATGCTGCAAGTTTGGGTGATAATATAGCGACCTACACTCACCCCACATTTTTCCAAAAGCTACCGTGAGTCCATATCCTGCTTATGTTCAGTCTTTACTATAGGCAAAGCTGCGGCCAATTCACATCGCGCAAACATTATTCACAACTAATAACAATAATAATACGCATGTACAAAAGTCACTGCGGTGGCCAGTATTCCACAACAGCTTCTATTATCTTGTAAAACGGGTCTACACCGGGTTGGAGTCTTCGGCGCCACACGGCCTCCCACAAGTAAGAGTCCATCATGGACCGCACTGGGCTTTGTTGCTTCGCATCAGCTGAGTCCACAATGACTCCGCAGCCTGCGTGTTAGCACCCGTCTGCGGGTTAACAAAACCCACAGAGTGGTTTACACACTGATGCGTGTAACCGTACTGGGGCAGGCTGTGGTATGCCCGCGATTCGTCGCTCGTAGAACCGGGAGCCACATTCTGTCATATGGCAGAGATGAGCGTAGCTGACGAGCGGTTGGGCACGGGCATCATGAAGCAACCATCGGTTTGCAGGCACACACCGCCGAAGACCCATTGCTGTGGGTAGGACCGGCCTCGGTTGTACTTCCTCTTTGAGTACACAGTCTCGTCCATTTGAACTGTGAGACCTGGTCCTCCCACAGTCACCTTGTTCCTCATGAACGTGTCCGCCACGACTTCCCTCATGGCCAGGTTCCACTCGATGGCAGCCTAGTGGTTCATATGCAGTTCTTTGATACTTTTCATGAAACCAATGGTACATGAAACGGACAACGATAACTGCGGGAGTTTTCGTTCCTTAACGACCAATATGCATACTTTGGAAATATGGCTAAACAATTTTACCTTGTAACCACGTTCTTGTGCGAAAGGACAAATCCTTCCCGCACGTTTTCTTGTTGCACCTCCACCGGGAAGTTTGGCCATCCTGTGGTGCTTAAGACCATGGGCGCAAGGCAGGAGCAGGTTCTCTCCCGGTGGAGAACACCCTGCTCCTGCAGGAACGCTATGGCTGAGCGTTCATCGGAACACATCCATGTGAGTTCGGCGTAGGTAACGTGCGAGGTGGATTGCGACATGTTTGAATAATCATCAAGTAACGAGTAGTTCACCTTGTCGTACTGGCAAAGGAGGAATCTAGCTGGAAGCGTCCCAGAAAATATGCGAACGAACGCGTTAGGTTCAAGAGGCAGAAGAAACGACAAGAAGAAAAATCACTGGCGCTCAACACTGCGCGAAACGAAGTAAAGCAAAACACTCTGCTCTGGAGCCATCAGCTTATCTCTCCGAGGGACAGAAACGGGAATGTAACTTGCCTGTGATGTCCTGCAACGAATGCTTATTTTAATAATAAAGATGGGTTCTTATTGTAAGGGAGCTTCACCGTGGAGATGCAATAAGAAACGTGTGGGAAACAGTTGCCCTTCCGCACAGGAACTTGGTTGCAAGGTAACATTGCTGAGCCATACGTCCAACGTACACATAGTGGTCGTTCAGGAACGAAGATTCCGGTACACATCGTTTTAGGGTTCAGGTATCACTGGGTGCATGAAAAGTCTTCGATCAAAGAAATAAATAGAGAGCTTAACATGAACCACAAGACTGCCGTTAAGTGGAACCTGGCCATGAGAGAAGTCATGGCGGACGCCCTCATGAGTAACCGGGAGGGAGGCGTGGGAAGACCTGGCTTCACAGTCCAAGTGGACGAGACTGTGCACTCGAAGAGAAAGTACAACCGGGTCTTCGGCGGTGTGCTTGCAAACCAGTGATTGCTTCATGATCCCATTGGCCGACCGCTCGTCAGCTACGCTCATCTCTGCCATAAGGCAGAATGTGGCTCCCAGATCTACGAGCGACGAATCGCGGGCATATACCACAACCTGCCCCAGTACGGTTACACGCATCAGTGTGTAAACCACTCTGTGGGTTTTGTTAACCCGCAGACGGGTGCTAACACGCAGGCTGCGGAGTCATTGTGGGAGGCCGTGTGGCGCCGAAGACTACAACCCGGTGTAGACCCGTTTTACAAGGTAATAGAAGCTGTTGTGGAATACTGGCCGCCGCAGTGACTTTTGTACATACGTATTATTATTATTATTATATTATTATTATTATTATTATTATTATTATTATTATTATTATTATATTATTATTATTATTATTATTATTATATTATTATTATTATTATTGATGGCACGTACGGCTTGATCCCGTTGGAAGTCGAGAGTATGTCTGAAAGTACTCCGTAAACAACGCCCTACCAGCGAATGGATGGGCAATTATTAGGAAACACGTTTCAAAACAACCTTCCGTAGCTTTCGGAACAATCTTGTTCCGTCTTCAGCGAAATTTGTGATTTGTTGCTGAAGAAAATTGCTCCGAAAGCTACGAAAAGTTGTTTTGAAACGTGTTTCCTAATAATTGCTCATCCATTCGCTGGTAGGGCGTTGTTTTCGGAGTTCTTTCAGACATACTTTCGACTTCCAACGGGATCAAGCCGTACGTGTCATCATGACACATAGAAGACCCGTTACAAGACATCCAATTTTCAATATTATTATTATTATTATTATTATTATTATTATTATTATTATTATTATTATTATTATTATTATTAGTTGTTGTTGTCAATAAAGTAGGCGCGATGTGAATTGGCCGCAGCCCTGCCTATACTAAACACTGCACATAAGCAGGATACGAAGTCACGGTAGCTTTTGGAAAAACGTGGCGTGAGTGTTGGTCGCAATATTGTCACCCAAACTTGCAGCATGCGGGTTTTGCTAGTAGAATACGGGAACAAATTTTTCCGGGCAAAATATGGCGGTTCACTATAAAGATCAGAGCTTAGGATTAACAGTGGCGCATTATCATAGCTCCTACTCTCGGAAACAGTGGTGGAAGTAACCCAGAAATCATGATGCCATGCTACTGCATCACCTGTGAACGGCTATGCTAGGGGGCGCCTCGTGCTGCTAGCAGGTGTCGTGCACAATGGGGGTGAGCAAACAATGTCAACAATGGGGGCGGACAAACTTGCCCACTTGTGATTGGTCGGAGTGATAGGGGAAAAGACCCATGCATTGAATTATTTGTGCATACGGAGTTGGCGTCGCTCATCGGGTAACACCACCAAGCGTATTCGGTTATTAAACAGGTGGAATTCAAGAGCAGACGTTAACGCTCGTGCAACAGAATTGGAACAACACTGTTCGCTGAAAATGTTATTTGCATTGCAATCCGCAACCCTCTGCCAACGTTCTGACTGACAGTGGCATCGCAGAGTTATGTGGTTACCAGGAAATGTTTGCCAAGCAGGGCCTGCAGACGCTACAACACCTTCAGCTTTCTGGGACACCATAACTGTGGTTGATCATTATTGTTAACCACCACTTTCGAAGTGGCGGTACCACCATTTACACAAGTTAGCGGACACAGCTCCTTCGACGCGTGCGCAACCCAAAATTCATTTGGCATCTTCTGCTAGCTTGTTAAGCTTGCAGGGAAAAAACAGCGCCAAAAATCAGCTTTCCCGGGCGCATAGCGCAAAAAGGATAAACAGCGAGTCCACAAAGAAAACGGAATGAACCCATTCTTTTCGCAGGAGTGAAGCAGACGTTTGCTGAGCCACCAACAAAAAGCAGCAGGCGAGTAGCCGGCGCAGCAAGTCAGATTCTCGATGCGCAAGTTTGCCAGCACGAATTCATGTACGAACCTAATGAAGTCACTCGTTCAGTTAGGGCAGTTTCCTAACAACGTCGTTGCATAAACCAGCCCGTAAATACAGGGTCATATCGGCAGCATTCGGTTGAGCACCAAAAGCAGCGCAACTGTACATATCAACGGATTTTGCTGGTACTACTGGTTGCTGAACTTCGGTGCAAGAATTGTGTCCATAATCACTTAGAGGCTTCGGCAGAAAGTGGAATCCGGTCAACTTTAAGGTTGAACCTCTGCTTTCCATCTCGCCTTGCTGGCCAGTCCACTTTTCAAGGGCGGCATACAACTCATAAGCAATTAAATCTTCCCTATTCGGAGTGCGAAGTTCAAAGCCTAAGCAGCTCACCTTGTTTACCAATAAGGGGGATGGCCGCCGGCCAGATTTTGCCGAAACGTTTCGACGAACAGGGGTCACCGTCCCTTCCATCGCTGGGCTGTCCCAGTCAGACTGGTAAATAATTTCGTAGTCACTTTTAGCGGTTTCCTCGTCGCTGCTAGTTTCTTCATTATTCTTCTTTTTATCTGCAAAAGAAATGTTCAACCAGTGATATGGGCAATAATTACGAGTTAGTCAAAGTAACAGGAGAACCATAATTTCAAATATGCCTATTAGCTAGAGAGTCGTCGCCTGGCTGCAGCCGTCACATCAGCAAACCTACAACGTACCGTAGCCTTCCTCGCCGTTCTCCTTGGTTTTAGAATGACGATTCTTCCACCAAAGTAAAATGGAAGGCGTAGGCGAGTCCGTCGGGTGAGATACAGTCGAGATCCATCTGTACGAACGGCCCATTATTTCGTCGAATTCCGTTAGATCCGAAACTTTGTAGTAATAGCCAACAGCTAATGAACGGGAGTCCGGAAGCGGAAAGCAACTCTCAACAACGGCAGATGCTATGCCATTCATCGGTTTCTTGTCGTTCGGCTGCTTCTCGAACCACGCGCAATAGTCCGCATCAAAGTTGGCCGCTCGCCCTTCCCTTTGACACCCGACCAGCTCCCGGGGTTGTGTAGGCAGCTTCGAGATAAGAGGACGAAAAATTCCAAGGAAAAGGTTAAGCGCGTTTTGCTTGTCAAAGTCGACGAAGTTATTACTGTAATAACGGGACAATGTTTGTATGACGTCTCGACTGCGTTCCTGCAGGTGCGCAGTTTTCTTGTAGGTCTTTATGCTGTGGACAAGTTGCGAGCCGGCATACTGCATGGCCAAGGCATCGCCGTGCTCGTCGTACAGCGCTTCGAGCACTCGGCAGAGCTCGTGGTCAAAATTAAGATACGGTTCTTCGATGATTCCTGCAAAAGAAATGTTGCAAAATAAGTAATTGTCTAGACAACATCTAACCCATGCAATAGAGCTGATACGCCAACACTGTCTTGCCGGCGACAAACTGGGCAACATTGGTACGGTCAAGACAGTCAACACAGTTTGTCCTCGGAACGCCGCGCTGTCTGATCACGGTACCGTCATTGAAATTAATGTTGCACTTGTCGAATACGCGGTTCCGTCTGGTCCATAGACAATAGGGAATTCGAAATGTTTGGAACCACCCGTTCAATTGGAGCACCTTGCTACTTATTTCTTCCAGTTTTGTCAATGAATCTCCTCCTTTGTGGCAACGCGCCATATCGAAGCTAAGATATCGTACCGCCTTTACGGGGTCAATGAATTGGTTAAGATAGGAAACAGCGGCCTGAAATTCTTCATGCAAAATGCCTTCCCGTTTGCGTCGCTCCCGTCGCTTCACCAGATTAATTACAACAAGCGGATGTCCGTATCTCGCAAATAAGTTCTAAATAACTTTGTTCACCGACGGTGCATGGCGAAAATATGTAACCAACCCGAAAATGACAGGCGACAACGCAAGCGAACGGATCAGCTAGGTCAATTTGAATTGGAAGTTTGCCGACCACTTTGGAAACGTCCTGAGACCATATCAGCGGCACTGAGCCGCGAAGTTGAACAAAGCTGGCGTATTGGCCTGCCAGAAAACTGGGAACAGAACGACTGAAAACCACTTGCTCAGTTTCAACTTCGTTGGCTGAATCACCGTCGCAGTTGGCGCCACGTTTCATAAATCTAGGTCCAGCGAACATTTTCGAGCGTCTTGCAATTAATACCAAACGAAGACGATGGGAAGGCAAGTTGATCGGAAAGAAGCCAACAAAACCATGCACTATTGGTAGAAACCACTGCGGGTTCAGGTGCGCAAGCATCAGCGGCTCCAAAAGGTACGTATTCCAAACGAAACGATCATGCCATTCCTTCGACGGTTCGAGCACGTTGCTCTGCAGTGTCCTGCTCAGATCGTAGGTGTAGGAAAAGTAGAAGTTTGGCAAGAAAAGTATGCTTTGGAACATCTTCAGGTATTTCAGTTCTTCGGACGATTTGCAAACTTCGGAAGGGACGTAAAGTGCGGCCGTTTCTTCCACTTTAAAAATTGCGTGATATCCAATGTCCGTTAAAGCGGACGCTTTGGTGACCAAGAAAATGTAGTGACCAAAGAGGAAACGTACGACACCCAGAACGCCATAGCACTCGATCGGGCACACTGGACCCCCTGAGGGGCGATCCAATGTGGGTAGAAATAACGCCGACGGCTTTTTCTTAACGCAGCCTTGTAACGTAGAAATTACGTCACTCTGAAAAAAGTTTAGAACGTAGTGAACTCCCACGTTCCCATGTTATGGATATTTTATGAAAACTGAACAGTCACACAACGGACTAAACAGTGCTGCCAACAGAATAACACAAGGAATAAGGCATGAAGATGAGGCCTAAAAGGTCTGCTACTAATTTCCTTGACTCGCTAAGGCGACTTACACAAATAGTTCTTTGCAGGTTCAGGCACGGGTATTTTTAACAATCAGACGTCTATTCACCACGCAATGCTTTCATTATGGAATTGCGCTTACTGAATGATACCAGCGAGAATGAAGCAGTGTCACGATAAATTAAATTTCAGCGCTACGCAGCAGTCTCGTCACATCTAATACTGCTATTATTTTTAGGCTAAAGTTCACATATTAATATTACAGCAGTGCCGTGGGCACAGTACGTTAATATAAAACCAGTGAAACTTTCTTCTCCTTCGATTAGTTAACCTATACGACAAGAAATTCTCACTTACATATATGAGAAAAATACACATATAGGAAAAACAGTGCAAAAAGAAGAAATTAAGTTGGAACAGCTTACAACGCGAAATCCAAATTATGCCTACCTAGCACGTAAAGCCCCAATGGGAAGCCCACTATCGCCGATTGCGGCTGAAATATTCATGGAACATTAAGAAGAGAAGGCTTTCCCATCAGGTATTACCGAGTACAACGTGAAGTTATTCAGACGCTATGTGGACGACATATTTGCCATTATAAAGAAGGAAAAGGAGGAGAAATTATTGACCCATCAAAACAGCCTATTCCCCAATGACATCCAATTCACAATCGAAAAAGAAACGGGAGGGCGCTTGCCTTTCCTAGATGTATTGATAGTCAAACAAGGCAACAAACTGAAGACCACCGTTTTTCGAAAACACACGAACTCAGGAAAATGTCTTAATTTTTATTGCAACCACCCAGTGAGTGCAAAAGTTGGGATAGTCACAGGAATGGTTGACGGAGCCATAAAACTCTGCAGCAAAGAATTCCTGCCAAAAGAGTTCCGTTTCATACGAGGAACGCTAAGAAAGAATGGTTTCCCTGTCAAATTGACGGAAGCATGCATCAAGAAAACACTCAACAGATGGAACAATGGCCAATTCAGGATGATTGAAAACCAAATCCCCAACATGAAACTCATTTTGCCATATTATACAATCCCCAGCGAAAGGCTACAAAAAACAGCTTATAGAGTGGGTGTCAAGCTCACGTTCAAGAATCACCACAATTTGACATCTATTCAAACGTCGAATACGTTCACGTTCAGACAAAGTCATAATTCCTGTTGAACAAAAAGAAGGAGGGTGATGATTCAATGTGGGTGCGGAGTCAAATATAATGCTTCTGCCCTAGTTGAACACGCAGTGAACTGTCCACATCCAGATGACCAAATCAAGGTGTCCAAACTGACCTTTGAAACAGACTACAAGTTAAGGAAGATCAAGGAAGCTTTTCTGATACGCCGCAACGAATGCATTAATCGTGACGAAGGAGAAGACGTGAGCGACATATGGCCAACTGTAGGCGCACACACAAACTGCTGCCGACTAAACAATGAAACGGTGTAACACTTCCAGAACCAAAATATGCTGTCCCCCTCCACACACCCTGCCCTACCCTCACCTTGTTTATGCTTCAATCCCACCATCCACCAAAATCTCACATTATTATTAATTATTATTTCATTTGAACACTGGGTGTTTTTTTGTAACGGGTTTGTTCATGTTCGGATATCTTTGTTCGGCTGTCGACCCGTTTGGTGGTATCTGTAATAGATCAGAACACACGCCCTACCAGCGGATGGATGGGCAGTTATTAGAAAATATCACAGATAGAGAACGCTTATCAGTCAGAGGTTTCGGCACACTCTGGTGCCGTCGTCAGTGATAGGAAAGAGGCAGGTGCTGTGGTGCCCTCTTTCCTATCACTGACGACGGCACCAGAATGTGCCGAAAGCTCTGACTGATAAGCGTTCTCTATCTGTGATATTTTCTAATAACTGCCCATCCATCCGCTGGTAGGGCGTGTGTTCTGATCTATTACAGATACCACCAAACGGGTCGACAGCCGAACAAAGATATCCGAATTATTATTTCAATTTTATTTCTTTGATGTTCTGCTTATTTTGCTTTTCTTTTTCCTTTTCTTTTACCTTGTTGAGAAACACGGCTTATAACCCGTTGGTAATGCTTTAAAAATAAAGCATTACCAACGGGTTATAAGCCGTGTTTCTCAACAAGAATATGAGATCTCACCCCGTTATCTTGAACCCTATTTTCAATATTTTCTTTTACCTATTTTATTTAGTTTTATTTTTAATTTATTTACGTATAGAAGCCCCACCCACATACTATATTTACATCCAAGCTCCCCTGTAAACCAACCTACTTTAAACCCCTACCCTATGAACTTTAAACCAGACTGTGCAGTTTTAACACAACCCAAGCTAACAGGATTGACTAAGCGCTGATGATGGACGAGGTAACGTCCGAAAGCTTCGCGACATTTATTGAGCAATAAAGATCAACGGGGAATCGTGCCGTGTTTGTCAACAAAGAAAAATACATAGCACCACGTTAATATTATTAATACTTGTAAATCACAATATGCGCGATTGCTGGACTCGTAACAGAATCTTGTATCATGTTTACTTGATTTCACGGCACTAATTCTGCCGTTTTTGAACGCTGATGACCGAGTTGGCTAACTCTGAAAGCTCCGACTATTGCTAGTAAATTTCACAAAAAGCTGCAGAATTAATTCCGTAAAATTAAGTAAGCAAAAACCACAAGTCACTTACAGCAGGATCTTAATGTAGGCAAGAAATAAGAATGCCTACCTGAAAACTATGACTATGAAACGGAAAATTACAACAATAAGTAGTTTACGGCGAAGGGCAAAGTTTGTGAACTAGTTTCTATGCTTACAGGGATGACTAAGTTATCACTGGTTAAACAGATGGCTCATTTTCACCCGTCCTTCAACCCATGCCGTTTCCTGTATAGCCGATGTTCCTACATCTCCCGTTTGTATAAACTTTTCGCTTTTAATGTTATTTGATAGCCTTTTTTATTTCTCAGAATACGGTGGTACATGTTGAGTCAACTTGACGGTTCAACTTGGCAAGCCGACGGAGTTGAAGAAACGAAATTGTCTCCCCATTTACAAGAAGCCTATAAACGCATAAGCAGTTCACTCCCTGACACCGTTACCCTAATCAAGGAAAATAAGGCAATAGTATGAATACACTGTCGTTATACACGTTTTGAATCACAAGAAAAGAAATTACACGAGATAACTACAAAAAATTAAGCTGCTAGGAATGATATCATAGCATTTTATGCTATCGCTGATTAGATTTACATAAGCACGTAAACGATAGAAACGTATGTACAAACGTTTCGACCATAAAGCTAAATTCCTGACTGGAGCAAAAGGACACACTACATAATGACGAATCATCCGCAATGATGGACACCTGTACACTGCCTCACGGAAAGAGTATCCTCACAGTGTCGAGCCCTACATGAAAAGAGTATGGGACCTTCACTTCTCTACTACGCAATGACATAAGCAAAAGATCAAACGCTGCGAAGAAGATGGAATTTTTCAACTACCCAATTTGAACGCTACCGTCGTTTGAACAAAAAGACCTAAATGGAAAAATAACTGGCATTATGAAGTTATTAGTAGATGCAGCATGCAGAAGACGCACGAAGCTTTAATTCACCGCAAGAAGAGCGAAATTCTTTCAAATATCAAACTCACTACAACCATTTCCTTACCTTATGGGTGTCCATCTATCCCTAGTGTCATTCATTCAGCTGCGGAATTAAGATAGTCCCTACTATCATTGCGCCGTTTAGCTGAAAGGATGATTGCTTAGGCAAGTCCACTTCGTACAACCCTTTTTCCAAATCTACGCAGCGTGCCAAGACTAGTAAGTCAATAAGTGTGGGGGTTTATAAATCAGTAAACCTGCAAAACTAATTAAAACTTCCCCGGCAAAATGTACTTATTACCATAAAGCTCATTTTGGAGGTCAAAATAAAATTGGATAACTAATCAGTGCAAACAAATTACATGCAACGATATGTACTCACGATTTCCTTAAGGGTGTAAATGTGCTTGTCTTCTATAGCCGAAAAAACACCCGCTTCGGTACGGTCAATTTTCAGCAAGTGATAAGAGTGTTGGCCATAATGCGAGCCAACTAGATAGAAGTGTGAAGACGTTTCGTAAACGCTCACTCGCTGGAATGGTACGACGAGCGGCATGCGTCTCACCTAGAATAACCATTAGAAATTGCGTATTAGGAATTCAAGAAAACAGAGATAGTCAGAAGTAAGCTAGACGATGTGCTGCTCAGGCGTACTGAAGCTTTTACTCGTTTGACGAATCTGCAAACAACGCCAGACAAACACGGAATAATTATACCAAGAGAAGCAAAGTGAGATTCACTAAGTGCAAGAAAACTAACATTCACCAAGATTATTGCAACAAACGAATTGCGCGTTCTCCAACGTGCTTTGTTCTCTGTGATGAAGTAGATAGTCGAAAGTCAATGTGAACTGGAAGTACAGTCGCACGTAGCCAAACGAAAGTTCGCAAATATCCCTAAAACAGACAGATTCTGAAACCAACGAAGATTCCCAATGAAGCAGCGTACATACAGAGCAATATCTGACAGCGTCACCGTGAAATTCAAATCGACCGGAAACGCCTGCGATAACATCGGTATTCTGACGATTGAATTATTATACCCATATCCAACGACTTCGCTGCGACTTGGAAATAACATCTTTGACACTTTGGCAGTCGCGTTCACAAGCCTTATTTCGTAGTAGTTGCCGTTGGTGACGTTGACAGGAGACTAAAAATAAGGACCGCACCAAACGTCGAAGGGCTCAAATTCAAATTGCATTCAGCAAATTTCCTAACCCTAATGTACAAGCAGGTTGGAAAGCGTAAGCACACAAAATTCCTATCGAACACACTTGCTTCACAAATTTGGAAATGTAGCCTTGAACAAGGCCAACTTGCGATTAAAATAATCGTCACGTTCAACTTGGAAATTTTGCTCCCATGACAGTTACGTAACAACGCGCAAGATAAAAAAAACTCGTTTCCTGAAGCATTAGTGCCTTTAGCCAAGACGGCACTCCTCGCCACACGATTGCCTAAAGCAGCCATTCTCAACGTGGGCCCTGGGACCCCAAAGGGGACCCTGGAAAATCTGAGGGGGGCCCCAGGGGGAGAAGTCTGTAGAGGGGGGCCCCAGCGCCTCATAGGGGGGCCCCAGGAATTCGGAAAGGAATTTTACTATCGTATATTGACCATTATGGGCTATTTTTCACTTACCAAAGGTGTTTGTGCTTTTCAATTAGAAGCTGTTTTATGCTCAGGCGCATACGTTCTGCAACAGCTTGATATGTGACCTATTCGTACAACCCAGCTAATATCTGCAGACAGTACTAGCGCAATGAAACCTAACAGACCCATTGCGGTGAGCAGGAACCGCCCAGGGGGGCTCGTGGCACCTTAGCAGACCAAAGAAGCCGGACGCAACGCGAGTTCTCCTAGCAGAGGGGCCCTGTAGCCTCGGAACTGCTCTAAGGGGGCCCTAGTCAAAAAAAGGTTGAGAATGGCTGGCCTAAAGCCTCCGTGACCTAGGGCAACGCTTAGCCATGCAAGCTTGAAAACATCTATGCTAAAGACGGAATCAGACGGGTGAATTCGCGACATGCACTGTTCAGATACTCAAATGATAAATCATTACCAGAAAGTTAAGTCTTATAGATTTCTTCCGCTCGTAAGACTGAACATTGACTCTGTTCACAGCGTCACTTCGGGAAAAGACGGTTATTGTTCTTGGTAGCAAGAAGAACAGAACCAAACCGGAGAAGAGCAGACAAGCAAAAACTGCGCCGATCACCCAAAGCCAGCTAAAGACAGCTTAATCACAGCAAGAAGAAGTAAGAACGGACATTCAGCATCGCTTACGTTTTAGTTGGCTTCAGTCTTTTGTCGGAAAATGGAATTAAAGCGACTAGTTCACTTTCGTGATCTGCAAGCACCATTGAAACAGCGAAAAACTTATAAATAGTAATCACGAAGATTGCAGCACCTCTTGAAATGAAGCCCTTCCCAGAGCATGAGGGACACGGATAGCAGTCAGGGCCTGGCAGTGCCGCCTGTTCTGAAATACTGCTATGCGATGATGGTCTTTTAGACAGCCAATTAGTGGAAACGCTTTCATTCCTATGATCGTCTTCGACTACCCGCAGTGGCATTCAGCATGACCGACTGGATACCAGTTCGTTATTCTTTAAACAAACGAATTACTAGCTAGGTATGTTTAACAAAAGCTAACGAGTGCTACTATAACCAATTGTTAGCGCGGGTTATGTGCATACAACGCAGCGGAAGGTCAAATTCAAAATAAAAGAACAAGTAAAAGGTTTAAAATTTACGGAACACCAGGGTAGCTAACACCTTACCTGTAGTCTCTTCTTTTATCAAACTAATCACCTGACGTACTACAGTAAGAAAATTCAGGTACCCAAATTTAACAGCATTTCGTACGTAAACTGTTTCATTTCAAAATATTGATAATTGAGACATAACGCAGATATATCGTAAGAGAAAGATGAAGTATTTTTGCTTATTTTAGCGAAGTCACGACTTTATTGGATTATGTACTTATTAACAACAACAGCTTTCGTGGTCTTTTGGGTTTCGATGATTGCGGCAGAGTAGAACACGGTAATGATGACCAACGTAATATGTGAGTACAGCGAAGATAAACGAAACGATCAATAAACAGCGTGGGCCGAGTGTAAAGTGAATAAAACCTCTTCGTTCTACTTACAACTACAACAGTACCTTAATAATGGACTTCTGTACCTATTGAAACGGCAGGTTCTATCTGTTCTGCCATGTAAAGATAATCAAGCAGCACATGCCTTCATGCCTGCTGCGCTTTCAGTTTCGTAATGAAAGGTTTCTCGTTCAGCGATTATGTTCAACCGGTGGCGACGTCACGTTATGCTCGTACATGCGAATTCGTTGTCGTTTCTTTTCCGTTCCGACTGCCATGGTGGCTGCTGTACTCTCGCCTGTTTCGTATTAGCGCTAGTTAGTGAACGATTGGTCGCAGTAATTCTCAAGGAAGACGACACTTCGACAATCGCGTTAAGAGAATTTGTCTAGCTAACTGTCCAGTATTTGAGTAGGTGTAATCAATCATCTTCTGCCTTTGTCTATGTCTAGGCCTTAACGATAGGTTAATTTTTCCAGTCAAGCTCATATAAACGTAGAAATGTTTGGATGAAGCAGCTCCAAGCTGTCATAGTGTTCATTGGCAAGAAGGCAGTGAAAACGGGGCGCGCAAATTTTCGCAACAGAAAAACCCGTGACGTCAGGGGACGTAAAATATAAACCTAATGATCGTTCACATTTACAGGAGGTGTTATGCAGATATTAGAAAATGCCCGGTATCCGTGTCCGCTTGCAAAGACCGTAAAACGAAAGTTCAGTAACAAAATTCTTTCTTTACGGTGGTACATTATTGTCATTCTCTTTAGCCGTTTCATAAAGGCAAGATGGACTACACGCTAACCTTGCATTTTATGCACTGCGCAGGCTGTTCAAGTGACGCTGCTCCTATGGAAGCAAGCTGGAACTTTCAGGAAGTAAAAATTTTACGCGCAATAATTTGAGTGTTTGCACTGTGCAAAAGAAGCATAATCGTTCCTCCTACTCCATAAAGTTCCGTTTCATTTCAAATGTATTTGTTCGAATCGGAATTGCGCCTAGCTGTACCAGTATGAACCTGATAATCATATTTTTATACTGCTAGTAAGTGAGCCCGAATTTAGGCTGCAGTTTTCTCCTTTTTGGGATTATTCATCCCCGTCTCGGTTGTGCCTGTGCCCAAGGTGCGACAAGTATCAGCCTTTGCAACACGAGTAATCTCAACTGCGTCGTTCTGAGTACGCACAGTGTTTCTTTATTAGGGTAGTTACTTCACTGAAAGTAAGTATCCTGTAATCACACTTCTCAGGAAGTTCTTATTTTCACAATTCACTTTACTGATTGGTTACTTTGCAGGATGAATACATTCCCGAAGTAGCGTTTGGTTTAAGCTCAAGTTTAGGTCTCGAAAAATTATGGGCAGCAAGTTTCCGGCTGCTTGAGATCGAACAACGTCAAGTCCACCTGAGTCAATTCCTCCTGCGTTGATCGGCAGCAGCTGATCTGCCCATGCGCCGATTTTTCCCTGCGTCAATTTGCCTTGTACCTCAAGCATCCTGCTAATTACTGCTCGTATCGATGTAAAGAATTTCACGTGAGGCGCAAGTTGGCATTTTAAGAAATGCAGAGCAGATGGCGTTTATTAAATCCTTGAGTCGTGTCGTCATGTTAGTATGGCTGCGGCAACTGGATTGAACACCTTTTCAACAAGGACACTGCATTTGAGAATGCCTCAGAAATGGTTCCTACGCTTTGAGCACACGAAGTGAGAGGGTCTGTAAGTTCCATAATCAAATTGCTCCTTCACCGTTGTCGTTGTATGTAGAAATTTAATGAATTGCCCCTATTATGTACAACCTCTAATTAGGTTTGCCTCCATTGAAAATGTTCGGGTTCTGCAAGCGCTAATTAATAAAATGAGATGTCTGAACACTTAGATTGCTCAAGCAGCTGTCCAACTATCCTGTTATGCCCAAGACAACCGCAGAAGTTCCGTAGAACAGGTATATGTAAACTGTTTCGTTTTGGCATATAATTAAATATGGCAGGCCAATATCTCACCGAACAGTTTCGTATTTACCAACAGAAGCTGTGTGAATACGCAACGCTTGTGCTGTAATCAGGAAAAAGTAAAAATTCACGCATGCATCAGGAACATCTGTTTATCCATCTCTCTAACTGCTAATGAATAAGTCCGCTGTTTGACGTGATGACCATATTGTAAGATCTAGAATTGCCTGATCCTGCTTTTCACGACCAAATGTTCAATTACACTGCGCCGGCTTATCAGAGCAATGCTGTAAGAAGCAGCGACATGAATTCTTAACGCACATGAATATCGCCATGTCCACAGGAGTTACTTTCCAAGACTTCACGCCAATGTAGAAAACTACGGCTACTAAAACATGGGATGTCTGAATTTATCCATATTTACATCCATTGGCAAAGTTGTCCAAGTTTTAACACGGTATACCGCCCCGTTTTTTGTAGAAAGCTTTTATTTCATCAATTCTTCTTTGCAACGGGGGCTTTTAACATTGTTGAATAAGTAGACACGGTCTTTATCCCCGTCAAAAAACGCTTTATTCAACATGAAGAAAGCGGAGCTTTCGGATCCAACTGGATCCATCGTCAGCGCATCAAAACGAAAAAACAAAAGGGGGCGAAATAGGAAAGGTGAGTCGTGTGTGCACTTGCCTCGAAACGGTTTTTCGAGAAGGCACAACCTTACCTAACCGCGAGTGTGGGAACACTTTCAGTCGATCTGGACCGGAACAGTGTGGATCCCCACACCGTTGGTAAAGGTAAGAGGCATCATCTCTACGAACCGCTCACAGAAGCGGTGCACACACCGACTGATGGAATAGTCGGTGGCGGGTCAGGGGACTAAGTCGGTCATGTTTACCCTACCAGCCCTGAGGCGGCAGAGCAATAATTTTCATAAGCCAGGTGTAATAATGAAGCACAAAAATCTTGACAAAGAGGAAAGAAAAAGTAAAAGTGAAAGTAATAACGAAAAAAAGAGAGGAAGAAACAAAAGGAACAAGAAAAAAGGAAAAAAGGAAACTTCTTCTTTGCCTTTAGGTTCGTGTGCTTCTTCCACCGTTGGAATGTCATGTGCAGCCGTGTATGCACCGATCACATCATCAATTCTTCTTTGCAACGGGGCTTTTAACATTGTTGAATAAGTAGACACGGTCTTTATCCCCGTCAAAAAACGCTTTATTCAACATGAAGAAAGCGGAGCTTTCGGATCCAACTGGATCCATCGTCAGCGCATCAAAACGAAAAAACAAAAGGGGGCGAAATAGGAAAGGTGAGTCGTGTGTGCACTTGCCTTTTTTCGTTATTACTTTCACTTTTACTTTTTCTTTCCTCTTTGTCAAGATTTTTGTGCTTCATTATTACACCTGGCTTATGAAAATTATTGCTCTGCCGCCTCAGGGCTGGTAGGGTAAACATGACCGACTTAGTCCCCTGACCCGCCACCGACTATTCCATCAGTCGGTGTGTGCACCGCTTCTGTGAGCGGTTCGTAGAGATGATGCCTCTTACCTTTACCAACGGTGTGGGGATCCACACTGTTCCGGTCCAGATCGACTGAAAGTGTTCCCACACTCGCGGTTAGGTAAGGTTGTGCCTTCTCGAAAAACCGTTTCGAGGCAAGTGCACACACGACTCACCTTTCCTATTTCGCCCCCTTTTGTTTTTTCGTTTTGATGCGCTGACGATGGATCCAGTTGGATCCGAAAGCTCCGCTTTCTTCATGTTGAATAAAGCGTTTTTTGACGGGGATAAAGACCGTGTCTACTTATTCAACAAAGCTTTTATTTCCACCAAAAAGCTTTTTCCTGAGCTTTCAGGTACTACACCTGTACCCGTCTTCAGAGAAAACATAAAATATGTCTACTGCCCAGCCAGTCAACGGTTCAGCAAGCCCCTCTGCTAGACCATCCGGGCTGGCGACATCAACTATCAGGTACTACTCTTGTACCCGTCAAGCCTCCGTCGCCCGCCCAGTCAGTCCTGCAGAGAGCGAGCATCCCCACCGACCGACCGAGACAGTGACACGACACCAAAATGAACGTACGACAGTAATAACATTATGTCCGATGATTCCTCTTGGTTTTAAACCACCGGGCTTTAAAGTAAGCTCCCGCTCTTCTCCATCTTTCATCCTCTTTGTTTTCCCATCGGATGTTTCTTCCTTTTTCTGCCGTCGTTCTTTCGCCTAGTGCCCCGTGAAGCACTTTTCACCATGAAAATAATTATTTCAATACGGGGGGATTTTTTAATTGTCCAAGTTTTAACACGGTATACCGCCCCGTTTTTTGTAGAAAGCTTTTATTTCCACCAAAAAGCTTTTTCCTGAGCTTTCGGGTACTACACCTGTACCCGTCTTCAGAGAAAACATAAAATATGTCTACTGCCCAGCCAGTCAACGGTTCAGCAAGCCCCTCTGCTAGACCATCCGGGCTGGCGACATCAACTATCAGGTACTACTCTTGTACCCGTCAAGCCTCCGTCGCCGTTCATTTTGGTGTCGTGTCACTGTCTCGGTCGGTCGGTGAGGATGCTCGCTCTCTGCAGGACTGACTGGGCGGGCGACGGAGGCTTGACGGGTACAAGAGTAGTACCTGATAGTTGATGTCGCCAGCCCGGATGGTCTAGCAGAGGGGCTTGCTGAACCGTTGACTGGCTGGGCAGTAGACATATTTTATGCTTTCTCTGAAGACGGGTACAGGTGTAGTACCCGAAAGCTCAGGAAAAAGCTTTTTGGTGGAAATAAAAGCTTTCTACAAAAAACGGAGCCGTATACCGTGTTAAAACTTGGACAATTAAAAAATCCCCCCGTATTGAAATGATTATTTTCATTGGCAAAGTTAATTTACGAATTAGACGATAAGTGATATATGCCAACATACGATATTACAATAAAGCAGTAACAGCAGATTACATGCATAGAAATTTACAGTGCGTCCTAGGCATGGTAGATAAATCCCTGTGATTATATTAACTGAAGTAAAGTGGTGTATTAACAGTTGCAGGCCACTATTTGTCTCCTGACGTTACATCAGGAGGCAGCCATGAAGCCATCGACGACATCGTTGGCTGCTGATCATTGATAAATGCACATTGATTGCTGACAACCTTTGGAAGAACATTGTGATCGCGGTTTGAGGCTCTTGTTTAGTTATGTAAGGGCTCCTTGAACACAACATTTGCGGTACAGCGACTTCCAGCTTGGAATGCTACGAAATGCCAAAAGGGTGCACGGCAGTCACGGAGTGGATGCGCCAAACGATGAGCCAGTTCCTCAAAGGATGGTCAAAGTGCAAGAATTCATCACATGACTCGCGACAGAGAGCAAATCAAATAAAACCAAGGCGTTGTTTAAGCTTGGAATTTTCTGTCTAAGATTTTCAGATCGTTCTTCACCATGGGGTAGGTAAATACTACCTTCTTTCTTTCAAAAGTTTTCAAAATATGACTGCAACTGAACATCGTCATGATGTCGAGAGTATGTCTGAAAGTACTCTGAAAACAACGTCCTACCAGCGAGTGGATGGGAAATTATTAGGAAACACGTTTCAAAACAATCTTTCGTTGCTTTCGGAACAATATTGTTCCGTCTTCAGCGAAATTTATGATGACATTTATTCCGAAGTTTGGGTATTTATAGGCTGAGGAGCGGGGTCAGGTCGTATGGTGCAACTGAACTTATCTGTACTGCCGTTTCGAAAAGATGCATTGGCTTAGCAACTTCAAAATAATTTCCATTTTACGAGGAAAGCTAATAATCTAATCCTTAGGTTTGATTAAAGGTTAATCCCACACGCTCAAATCAAGGAAGATACTTGAGCAAATTTACTTTACTGTAGCTTGTATTTTTCGGTCGTATTCCGGCTTTCCCATTTTGATAATGCCTGTAATAAATCTGCGAATGCCCTACCAGAGGATGGATAGGCGCTTATTAGAAATATCACGGGTCAAGAACTCTTGTCGAAGTATGCACTATTCAGTATTCAGACTGTAGCTTGTATTAATAATAGTTTATCTTTGCTCTGAGCTAACTGATGCGTCATGATGCGTCACTCCCTAATGTGTACACTATTAGACTACGGATGCGACAATGAGTTATTTGTCTTGTGCTGGACAGTTTCACCCAGTTAATGCGTCCCTTCGTTGAAGGCCCGCTTTATGCGTGAATGAATACGCGAAGTAGAAAAGGACCAGTTCAATAAATCTTTGTGATGCGCCTGTTTCTTTAATGGAATTGCTCCTTTCTCAGGGAACGATCGAGAAATTAGTCATTCTGTGGTTAGGTCAGATTCGATTTTTCGCATTACAAGCACCAATATAATGCATTGCATTCTATCGCATTATATTGCAGCTATTCGTGCCTAGATCGGCAGCTGCAAATGGTGCTTGAAATCAATAGGCAGACTACTATTTCTCTAAAAATTCCACGGGATTTTGGCTAGGTAATGTTTAATGAGAGCAGACAAATAGTGTTCATACTTCACTCTACCAACGTTTCGCAGCTGTACAACGTGCCCGCTCTGTACAGTACATAGGTTTTGCCTAACCATTAGTCTTCACAAATTTTTTGTTCGCTTTACCTTGCGTGCAACCAAAGAAATGTAAATTCTACGTGCATCGCTCATGGACTCCATGACGAGCAATGCCGCTACATTCAATGTTATTTGCTACTTTTCATGATTAGTATTTTAGTCTATAAATTTAATGTCATTTGACACAGCGTGACTTAACAGCGTCATCCGACCGACCTGAAATATTCTTCCAGCATACTGCAGTTCAGTTTTCCGGCAGGATGCACTGTAGACACGGAGAGCGCTTCCGTAGTATATGTCATATTTAACGATTTTCCGATAATGGATTTCTGACGAATTTCGGTTTCATTGTGTCAAAGGACGGTAGAATATCCCGTTCATAAAAGATTCTTTACTTTATCGCGGAGCTTTCGGGACCTACCTTGGTCCCGTCGTCAGCGCAAGTAATCGTCACAACGCGATTACTCGCGATGCGTGACGATTACTTGCGCTGACGACGGGACTGAGGTAGGTCCCGAAAGCTCCGCGATAAAATAAAGAATCTTTTATGAACGGGTTATTCTGCCGTCCTTTGACACGATTTTCCAATAGATTCAAGCATTGGAACTGCACCGCGACGCATGGCAATTTAAGAGACAATCCCATAATGAAAGCAATTATTCGCAAGTTCATCATGGCATTCTGCACCTTTCTGAGGTCTTCTTGCAGCTGTAAGGCCCGCCTCCACTGCTACTCTCGTTCTGCGCTATGTAGCTTACTACGATTTGTGATCACGCGAATAAGAGGAAATGTTCAGGCCATGATGGATATGCTGAATATGGAGAGGTCGACCACAAAATAATAAACTGGAATTAATTATGGAACAATGTAAGAAGGCATCGGCAGTGGTAGAGCATGTTGTTTCACGCTCGTACCCGGATGAAAGTTTGGAGGCAAACAAGTTAGAAGAAGAAAGAGATTTCAGGATTAGAAAATTGAAAGAAGCGATTTATATCAAACATTGCTCGTGCATGAATAGAGATGAAGGCACGGGAATCAGCGACATTTGGTCAACATTGTTCACTCGAACAAACCATCAACAAGAGACTTTAAACTAGACCTATGACTTTAAGAAAAAGTAGACGCATACGAGCTTTAATGAGATATCGTGTCTGTAAGTGTTACTAAACAGACATTTCGCTGAAGACGGTTGTCAAGGTGTGACACCGTAAGCTCCGATGAAATAAATAAAAAGCTTTACTAGCGGGTAAAAATGCCATGGTGAATATTACTAAAGTAAATGAAAGACTTGATCTTTGGCGACCACGTCTACCTATCCGCGCGAGAGAATCGTTGAGCGTTTGCGCCGCGATTGTGGCATTTGCCACATCATTAAGCATTTCGCAAGCGCGATGTTGCCATTGAATTTTTCTCGACCAAAGAACAACCCCCTTAAGAAGTGAAGCAACGGAGCGAAGTCACCGAAGCGAAAGTGCCGGAAGAAAGTGTTAATGATGATTCATTCCACTTAGTCGGTCTTGAAGGGAACACGATCTCTTGAGCACCTCCGAGTGGGTGCGTCACGTTGTGCTTCTTAGCTTGGAATATCGCCTTAGCGACAAATTAAGAAAGCGATTTCATAAATTCAGGCGCCCTTCTCAGTGAGTGACCCTGTTGCTTTCGTTTTTTCTGACAGTGTTTTAAGTAGCATTGATCAATCTGACAGCAAAAATGGAATACACTGTAGCTCTTCACCCTCTTTATGAATTTTCCCGGTTGACACCACCCTGCTTTGTCCGTTTGATTATCAGTCAATTGCAAAAAGCGGTGGTCAAGAAATTTGAGGCCTTCCTTGCCTGAATCAAACGATCAGGTGCTGCCTTTAGCTCGGCAACATTGAACTGAATCCATACTTGTGAATGCCCTCAGTGAAGTTGATACAGCTATTTATCATTTTAATCTATCGACAGGTCTTCCTCTCACTGCACGACAGCTATGTCACATATTATATTAGACAGCAGGTAGAAGTTCGTGTGAAGGCTTAGAAGAAAAGCATACAACGTGATAAAGGGTACACTCGGTTGTGCAAGTATTTCAAGCTTACAGCTTTGCAACATTGGTTTCCTTTGATAACGCGACGTCAGAAATCCAGAAAGCTTCGGGAAAGGAAAGTTCATTAATAAGCAATAAATCATGATGGCACGTACGGCTTGATCCCGTTGGAAGTCGAGAGTATGTCTAAAAGTACTCCGAAAACAAAGCCCTACCAGCGAATGGATGGGCAATTATTAAGAAACACGTTTCAAAACAACCTTTCGTAGCTTTCAGAACAATCTTGTTCCGTCTTCAGCGAAATTTGTGATTTGTTGTTGAAGAACATTGTTCTGAAAGCTACGAAAGGTTGTTTTGAAACGTGTTTCCTAATAATTGCCCATCCATTCGCTGGTAGGGCGTTGTTTTCGGAGTACTTTCAGACGTACTCTCGACTTCCAACGGGATCAAGCCGTACGTGCCATCATGATACATAGAAGACCCGTTACAAGACATCCAATTTTCATAAACAATAAATAGAATAAAGATGTAAAGTAGCCAAAATAAGGTAATGTTTACCTGCACCACTGCCAAGGAAGTGACGCTCAAGATCGCGACATACTATTTTTTTGAAAGACCGACCTTAATATTTCTGTCGTATGTTTCACTCAGAATAGCAAATTGCTCAACAGGCCTGGAACCGGTGTTTGTCATAGACCTGCTGGACATTTCACAAGTGGATCTTGCCTGCAGAAAGACTTCTCAATGAGACTAGGCGCGTCGGCTACACAGCACACAGTATTCAAGCTTCCGTAGTCTTCTGCATGCTGTGTTTATAAAATGAGGAGCATAAACATGGAAATTTATTGCAAAAAAAGGTATTCAGAAAGTAGCTTCTCAGAAGCACTGGTGCCATTCCGGTATTGTTCCATACGCAAAATGCACTCCCAGTACGCAGTACCAAGGTTGAAGAAAGCTTAGCGCTGCTACGGTCATTAATAAGGCCATATTGCATTTGCTGGTTTCCCGGTTCGTTGGAGTTCAATGGGTATCTACTCTGCACGAGGCGTAGAACAAAACTGCATGCGTGATTAGGTGTTGCATCGCGTTAGGGAGATACTTTTGGACAGCAAAGCAAGCTTGTTTCGCATTCGCGAAATTGTGCTTCCACGATGGAAAAGGTTTCCGATTGTTTACGGAACGAAATTTTCATCTATCAAATTGGAATGGAAATTTGCAAACTCCACCTAAGTCCACCTTAGAAGTTTGAATCGACTTAAAATTGGCGCTAACGACAGGCTGAGGTATTGCAACGCGGCTTGTTCACCGCCAACTGCAACTTCCGAAGGCTCATTCAGTGGTTTTCGCGTACAGTTGTGCAACTCAAAATTAACTTCTTGTGTAGCGTTGTAGTTCATCGAAGTTGGAGTACTCATTGATGGTTCAATACCGTTGAAATTCAGCGGTCTTGCGTTTCTCATCAGCCGCAAACCATTAAACGCGCGCTGCTTCACTTATGGTCCATCAGGGCTTCCTGACCTCTCTCTCTCTCTCTCTGACACAACATAATTTGTCAAGCAGAAATCTTATTCCATTGTTTCTATAATGTTATTCTGTTTAGCTGTCTGATTGTGTAGAAGCGGCTTCAGTTGTTCCGCGGTCACTGACTAGGCGAGCTTCCTCGCCTGAAATGTGCTGTAGCAACATTTTCATTTCTTCTTCACTCTCCATTCTTTGGGTTACTTCAAGCAAAGCAGTTGATTGAAGCCGACCATTCGTTGTGGCTGCTGACCGAGCGATTGCCCAGGTTGCCGGAGAAAGCATTCTTTATAAATTAAAGCTAAGTGTCCACCGTAAGCTGCTTGTTCAGCTAGAAGGAAAAGCGCGGCGATTAACTCTGACAAGGAAGGAAAGCTTTCAGGCGTGTTTGCCATTTATATAAAGTGCAATTCATCAACGTTGCCTTCTTGATTGCAAGACAATTAAGTACTGTCGTAACAAGAATCCCCTGAGGTTAAACGTATCTCAGGTAGGAAAATTTTCTACGCTTTGCTTTTTGACTTTCCCTAAGCGCATAGATGGGGCAAGTAATTTCTCCCAACATTCCATGTTTACTGGCACAGAAAGGCACTACGGATTTTCGCAGAACAAACACAAGTCTAGTAGTACCCTGCAATTAGGAAACATGTATACCCATAGCCGTCTTCATTAAGCACTAGCATCCCACAATAGATCAATGAAACTGAGTAGGCGGAGAGTCAACTGCGGCATACCCTTTCGTTTATAACAAGAAGTACATTATTCCCTCTGTTCACGCTAGCTTGTCTTACATTATGAAAGATAAATGATGCGACTTTCACACGAAATATGTTGACTTGCCCTGTGGGACGAATTTTAATGGTCCAAAGTCAGCCCTGGCCAAGCCTAAGCCATTGGCCCGCATTTCCGCAATGTCATCTTTGTCACAGGTACACGTCCACTCAGAACCCAATTTTTCAGACCCTTCGGAAACTGCCTGGTAAGTTCTGCTGCGGTTCATCAGAGTTTTGCTGAATTCTTGGACATCTTTACTTAATGAAATGATTATTTTTTGAGTCCTTCACTTTTCTCATTGAGCTAATTTCCAGGAAAGTGCGTTATGAACGGTCGTCCACCTTCGTAGTCATGTAGCACTTTGGATAGTTTAAATTAGAAATGGATATTGCCAGAATGGCCAAGTTGGCTAAATGGAAACTTTTTGAAAGCACTGCAACGACGGCTGTTAGCAAGTCTGACAAAAGCACTAACCATACGTCCTCATGATTGTAGCATTTGTGCTAACGTCGTTCAGCCTAGCTTAGTTAAGCCCTAGAGCGCAAAGTTATGCCCGTGTTTAATTTCTAAAGTTTCTGCTACGCTGCATCCGTAGCGAACTGCGCGCTATAGGTCACTCCTGCAAAATTGACCATTAAATTTGAACTTTTGAAGTGGGACCCCAGCGTCGATGTACCTGACAGGCTGGGTCACCTACGCGTGGCATGAAGCGCTTGACTGGCTATTCATGCTGTAATTTCTGTCAATATTGCGCAACTGATGCAGTTGCGCAAACCCGGTAATGGCCGGCTTACCGCGGGCACAATTGCGGAGTCATGAAAGTGGGCAGGACATTTCGTTTGAGTTTGAAAAGTGTGATAAACAATGACCACGGTTGCGAGATTATGTCAAGCCTTGCTGACAGCCAGCGACGACAATGTCAAAATTGATTGTCCCGCTGCTGTTGAAAGATGTAGCACCTGTTTGACATAGTTGAGCGAATAATTAATGGGGCATTTCGATATTCAGCGACCATCGGGAGCTGTCCACTACATTTTATTTATTTATGATGCCAATTGAGGTCGCGTTGTCGTACATTTCCGCATTCATAAACGGTAGGTGCGAACTGATAAAATATTAAGACCGACAGGGTCCTCCTGGTAAGCGTTGGTGTACGCGAAGTCTCATCCGCTGCTAGAATTGATTCTCCGTCGCAGCTATCAGTTCTTTTCTAAAGGTGGGGGTCAGTTGCACCATAACTGACTCCATCTTTGATTCCGTTTTTTCAGGTAACGGCTGCCATAAAGTATCCTACTGAACCCATCACATGTTTTCAATGCACCTGGGCATGCATGCTGTTGTGAATCGCGTTTTGCTCAAAATAGCTTGAACTTCCTCCGTTTGTGTACGTGTTGCCTTTGAATTTAGTGCTGGTAATTCGCGCATATTTGGCAAAGATGCAGCAACGTCGAAAGGCCACCCTGCTAGCACTCATCGCGGTTTTACTGACCAGTAATTACCTTGTCTGCACTGCATTACCGTCGATTGACCAATTCGAGCGGGACCTGTTCAGCAGAAGAGAAACATTCCGAGATGAGCCTCTGACAAACGTAGACGTATGGAGAATGCTTCGTTCATCTCCTTATATATGGAGCAAGCGCGATGTTTCGGATGGTTCGACTACTGAAGCGGACCAACCTTCATGGAAGAAAAGCAAACTGTGGGGCTACGGCAAAGCAGTATGGGGTTGAGTCTCACTATTCGCGGAGAGCATAATTCGCTGAAAACGCTCTTTCGCTTTCATGATACATGCGTTGTGCTGAATCTCGTCTTCGTCTCATGAAGAATAAACTTTAACTTCCTGATTCGCTGCCACGCTCCGTTAACATTTTGTTATTCCATCGCAGTGGGTATCGAAGTTATGAACGAAAATTTTGATGTTTTTCGAATCACGTCCAACGTAAGGCGCTTACGATGTATTGCAACTGGAATAGGATCCTTAAGAAGCAGTTTGAAAAACGTAACAGAAACTTTGACGGTAATATACTGGGACTTCCGTCGTCAATTTCTTGCCACTTCATATGTGCTGTTCACTAGAAGTTATGCTAGTTTGTTTGAACACCTCAAAGATAATATGGCCAAAGGCATGCCCTGAAATTTTCTAATGCTCAAAGGTTAAATTTCTTTAACGGCACGGCACTGGTGTGGTGATATTTTATTCACAGCTTTCAGGATTTCGCATGTCCTGAAAAATGATGACCAACTAGTAGACTATCCTGCGAGTTCACAGAATCGTGTGCAGTTGAGTTGTGTTTTTGTCCTCTGAAGGCAGGTTATGAGAAGTCACGAAAGGTATATGACGACAACTCTGTCAAATTGTCAAACATGGTCATCTGTAACTAGTCAATTACCACGAATATCTGGTGCTCAGCGCTCAAATGTAGCATATATCTGGCATGACTTAGTAAAATCACACCTCTTTACGTCATGAACTGTGCTGCTGATACGTGCTATTCCGAATGTTCACTGAAGGGATAACAAACAGGCCGCGCTTCAATGAAAATCGAATTCATGGCTGATCATCCATTACGTATCATTCGCGATACCTCTGTCCAGATGAAGTTTTGAGATCAAAAGCGTTCCATGCCTTATGTGTTGCATGAAATCAGTTCAATGAAGAATTGCAGAGAGCCAACCTTTGGTGCAGATTATCTGCCTCTACGTAGTAAACATTTTCGGTAATGCTGCAGTTATATCGCAGTGCGTTAAATTCTGGTACATTCTCGTCGATAATGTTTCGTACTTTGTCAGAAAACAAGGCTGTTACCCGTTAGTAAAGCTTTTAATTTCATCGGAGCTTTCGATGTCATACCTTGACTACCGTCATCAGCGAATGATTCGCTGATGACGGTAGTCAAGGTATGACACCGAAAGCTCCGATGAAATTAATAGCTTTACTAACGGGTAAAAGCCGTGTTTTCTGACAAAGAATATGAGATCACACCCCGTTATCAGAAACCCTATTTTCAATGTTTCGTGCTGCACAAATTTTCCCGCTTCCATTAAAGCATCTTGGATTTCTTAAGCAAAGCGTACAGTAATTCTCATTCTGACGTCAAAAGTCTTCCGAAAATTATGGCAAAACAATTTTTAAATAACAGAGGAGCTGTGGCGGCGGAACAATCCAAAAATATTGTCACCCAACATGTCTAAAGCTACTCTTAAGATATTTGTTGTTTCTTCGCGACCTAGCTAACTCTGTTACGACGCGCCAATCTGAGCAACAAGGCGAAAGGGTCATTTGATTGGCACAGCGCACTTACTACCAAAGCGCAGTAGCCGCTGTTCCTGAAGTCGCTCACTGATTTGTATGTCAAAGGAATGCAGCGAAAGGTCGCCTTGACTGAAACATGCACCAGGGACATTTTAGAACGGAAATGCGTTTAATATTTCTGAACTTCATTGCACCGTCCATCATCGGCAGCTGAGTAAAAAATAGGTGAACGACTGGACAGTCGTTAATCAATAAGACAAGAACATTTTGGGTATTCCTGCCATAAAACAAAAGAAATTTGACATACGCCTGCAATACATTAATAAAGTGCACGAGAAAAAATGTGCCCCTTTTAAGGGTCAGCTATGGATATGCGTCATTTTCCGGTGTGTAGTTTTGTAGTACTAAAAGTTGGAGGTTGTTGAGGAGTCACACACCTCGGTCAGTTCAAAGATAACTACGGATTGCTTGGTGGATTGGTTAAAACCCAATGGTCTAGTTCTTGAGAACTAAAAGCTAAAAATTCAAATGAATACCTTCACGAATTTGTAAGGAGCTCCTTAATTTTTATTTTCGTTTCTAATGGTCAACCTTTTCTAGACTTTGTCAAAAACTTACCCGGTGCGAAACTAGGTAGCCATCTCTTGTCATCAGTTTCATCGCAGGAGGCTCGTCGAATAGCGCAGCTCTAGTCGCAGAATTAAAAATTTACTTTAAAATCAAGTTAGGATAATTAGTCAACTGCTCCATGAGTGCTTTCGCAGCGATGTTGCGCGCTAATTTCAGGGGACAATGGGCACGACTTCACTTCAAGTGAGAGATTGACCGAGCAGTTTGGTATGACACTGATAGTCTCGTGTCATAGCAAACTGCTCAGTCAATTGAATCCTGCTATGACACTGAAAGTCCTGATTAAGCTTAAAAACCTGCTGGACGTGACAAAACAAAATGAAAGCTCGGTTACCTAACAGAATGAATGAAATATAAGTAACACGCATAGTTTGGCGCAGGAGTTACACGATGCTACACTTTCACTGTTACATTCTGGAAGAATCCTAAACCACATTATCCTTTGAAGATGGAGTGCATAGTAACGGACGTTAAGTTGGCATTATCCTTTCACTTCTAAAATTTAATGCCCACAAGGTAGATATTACTGCATGCTTCCATGCAATCCTATTTTGTGAATACAGTATAAATTAATAGACACAACAAAATTTACCACTGCAGTTCATTTTTAGAATGGTGCGAATAATGAGCTTGTAAGAGAATTTTGTCTCGTTATCTGACCCTCACGGGTCATACACTGATAGAGTAACCTGACCACTCCTTCACCAGAAGAAGTGTGTAGACAGATTCTAATGTCCCTTATTCGAGCTCGCATCACTTACTACCAGGTAAGTACACCGTTTGCAAGTTAAAACGCGAAACTCAACGACCTAGTGAAAATCAAATGAAGCAAATGTTTTCACAGGAAGCAAATTCGTCCACGATACGTAAAAGATAAGAAATAATAAACGCAGGAACAAAAACAGACAGAAGCAAAAGCATTTCAGAATCACCAACAGAGAATGAGAATCGAGAAAATGTAATGACCACAAAAAGAAATTGTGATTTCTTCACCATAATCATTTAATACATAAGCACAAGTCATGCAAACCGCAAACACGGCACGCAAGTCAAAATGACATTCGTCACATACACACGAACAATGAATTTTCCAATGATAATAAATATATCCTGCTCACCATGTCGTAAGCAAGCTGAACTGCCGTGTGACAAGCAAAAGAGAAAAATAAAGTACGGTAACGGAGCAATATTAAAATAAACGTGTGCTCAGACGACAGACAAATAAAGGACCACAAAGTCAAGATATAATGAACGACAAGACACACCAAGCACGTAAATGAAATCATTACACCTGAATTCACAATCGCCACAGCAAGGAAAAGCACGACACGTGAATACACAGACTTCTACCCATTATGATTAATAGGTTTCAAGAAACGACAAGCATGGAACGTTGAACACAAAACTCACACCGCGTCATAATACTGAAATAAATAAATGAGGGGCAGTAAACGCCTCCGCGCCAAAAAATACCAGCGATAGAAAAAGCAAACAAACGGATATGTAATCTGAGCACCGCCAACGTAACATGACAGAACACAAATAAAAGAACGAATACGCAACTGCTGGTAAAACAAAATTTTCTTATAAATACTACTAAAACAAATGCATACATATCAATTCAGGCATGGAAAAACCCTTAGCTGCAGGACAAAATGAACATCCCACCGCAAGTTATCAGTACCCTAACAATGTGCATACTACAAAGTAAGAGCAAAGGAAAATATCAGTACAATAGCTCAGTATGAAACGTTCCAAGTGGCACAGGCGAGCGAATCTGGCTCCTGTCCGATTCCCCCAGTTGATGCGGGAATGGATCAGTTCTGCCAAACCGAGTGACTGCCACGGCCCAAATGAAGTGCTGTTTAACAATAGTCGACTACGAGTGCACAGAGCCTGATGGCTACTGTACGCATGAACAATAACGCGGAAAGAATAAATAATGGAAATATATTCTGCAGCATCGACCTTCGAAAAACAAGGCTTATGTCCACGTACGCCACCACTTGCCGGTACAGCACGATTTTGCGAAGGCAACAGCCCATGTATTGGAGCAAAGAACTGCTGTTTAACAAAAGTCGGCTACCAATGCACCAATCCAGTAAACGAGCGTACGTACTGAGTGTATTCATGTTGTTGCAATGGACCAATGGGATCGAATTGTTCAGCTACTCAAGTCACAAAGCGCGGTCCATGTCCATCTCCTCCGCCTTCCACCGGCAAGGTACAACTCTGCGTTGGCGATGGCTCTATGATTCATAGAAGTGCTGCTTAACGGCAGTTGGCTATGAGTGCGTATCAGTTGTACGTTCTTGTAAGTACCTTTTCATTCGTCTTCGCCGTTGCAAAGCTCTTCAATTGCAGTTACACTGACGCCCTGCGCACTGTGGAGTGAAAGGCGTGATTCCGCATTGCATTTTTGAAATTTATTGCTTTTGTCTGGTTTCATGTTTTTATCCCGGTATGACACGCAATTTTTTCTTTTCATGAGTTACGTTAGTGATTAATTAACGTTTCAGTTAAGCGGATGGCTCCATTCGTGGCATCCGCTCTGCATTTCCACATTAGGGAAAACATTTTCCCTAAATAGGATGAACGATATGCATTTGCGCAACAATAAAGCTAACGCAAATTCTGATTAAGTCCTAAGAGGGCCACAAGCCTTACCGATTCTTTGTACTCACGGTGGCTGATTCAGACACGTTCATTGGAACAAATGACAACACTCGCTGCCCAGCCCAGCAGCCAAAGCCCATGGACCAGCTGTGGATTTTCGATTACCGCTAAATCATCAATGTTCAAGTTGGGAGAGCTGTTTGTTCACTTGTACCTAGGTAGATATTCCTTTAGCTAGTGCTACCGACGCCTGATGCGTTGTCATTGCACCAATGTTTTTCCAATATGCACTGTTTATCACAAGCCATTTCTACAGGCACGTTGAAGTTGGGTGTTCTGGTCAGAAGCATAAAAGGTATTAACCATTCTGGGTTTAAGGATCATTTCCCAGTTACCACAATAATCTGCCATTTAAAATCGCTACCACTTCCGCTAAAATAGTAGATAACACACTTTCCATCCAACTGTTCTTACAACGTTAAGCGTAGAGCCTTTTGGACATGATGATTAGCAGCTCCCAGATAAGGCTGGTATGCGCACTACGGGGAGGTGGAAACTTCCATTGCAGATGGGCAGCTAGGCTGACATTTAATCTTTCTCCGTCGATTGTCGACCATTCTCTGTTCGAACATTTCGACGCTTTTACGAAACAGCTTGAATTATCAAATATAATAAATGCTACTGCGCGACATGAATCATTTCGCTGCTAGTGTCGTAGAATTCCTGCTCAAAGACGGGGTCAGCTCCAAGTGAACTGCTTGCCTATTCATGTAGGTAACAATGCAACCATAGGGACATTCACGACTACGCCTGGCAATCACGCAGTAAGGCTTGAAAAAGTACATGCCAGCGTTGGCAAAGGTTAGCCTGTCAAAACGCAATCGATTGATGGGAATGGCTGACATCATCACTTGCTTCGGCAATTCGTTCCCCTAACGGCAGTACAGCATTTGCCTATTCATCACCATACTATTAATCTTCCGCTAGAAAGCCATTATTCCGTAAGTAGATTAGCGAGGGCACAATGTCGGCGTGCATTACTTCAAAGTGACGGTGAGAAGTAATTCTGGGTGCCAAGCTACTTTTGCCGGGCAGCACAGCGGTACGCTTACTGGCAAAGTCCGCTTTTGCACCCAGAATGCGTCAGCCGATGGATATTAAGCATCCTTCATTCAAAAACGGATTGAATCCCACCAATATCAAGGACTCATTGACACTGCGGTCCTTAGGCGTGTCAGCAGTTAGGTATCCTCTACTATTCGAAGACAGTAGCTGCGCTGTATGTATGTTGCCTGTGCCTAGGAATTTCGAAACGTCTTTATGAAGATAAGCGAGTCGACACACGCAGATGACTATATGAAAAAACTGCACTGCAGCATTGAACGCTTCGTCCACACTGTAGTAAGCGAAATCTGTGGATTCAGTTTTACAACCTACGTTATTATACACGTTTTCTGTTTACTTTAAAATAAACTGTCTTGTTTCCCTCCCTTCTGGGAAAACTAATATCCACAAAAGCAATCCATATGGCACCAATGGTGTACAGTATTAATGCGCACAAGGTGACATTAATGCACATTAATTCGCTATAATTCCTGACGTTCAGAAGACAAGACCACCTTCCAGTGGGCATCTGCTATGGCCTATCGAAGACGACGCTAGCGCACTACCTTTGACAGGGAATACATCGAATGAACGACGTACATAAACGGATGCGTGCAAAATGGAATATGAGCGCTGCGTTGCGCAAACAGTAGCAGGATGGGAACGTCCATTCGTTCGCATAAGAAGTCGGTTACCTCGTACGACGCCCACAACGCACATGCCCTCCTGATCTCGGAAAGGATATATGTACTAACTTCAGCTGCGATGTGGACCGGCAGTCAATTGTGATCGCCGGAGCACACAATCACGATTTCGGCATTCATCTTAACCACCTACAGCATAGAGTCAGTCTGAGCATCAGCAGCTGTTTTCTTTTCTCAAATTTCAATTAATATTTTCAGGATGCTAGAACACTGGATGTTTTGTAACGGCCATGTTCATGTTCGGTTATTTTCGGCTGACGTCCCGTTGGTTGGTATCTGTAATAGATCCGAAAAAAGCCCTACCAGCGGGTTAGGGATGTTTAAGGATGCTATTATGAATGCGAAGAAGAAGATATCAAATCAGACGTGGAATGCCATTTTAACTCTCGTGCAATAATGTTCTTTCTTTAATGGTCTGACAGGACGATTAACCGAATGGTTGACACACCTTCAGGAAAAGATCAATTATTAGAAGAAGCAACGGATCATGTTACCCCGACGCTCCCGTAGGTGTCGCTTTTCCAAGTTTCGTTAATGCGTTCTCTTGTAGCGTTTTAATGGTCACAATGACGTCATGCTAATTCCCTTCGTTGCTACTCTTGTTACATACTCACATGTAGAAGTCCTTTCTCCAATTTTCAGGTTGCTGCTCCATGTTTTCTCGTGCCACCGTGTATAATCGGGCCATTTATCATCAACATATGAGCCACTGAATCTGATCGCAACGCTTGTTCCCAAGTTGTGTGGGTTTTCTCCCAACTTTTGAGTGATGCTCTCCCAATTGGAAGGCCAAACATCGGTATCCTCGCGAACGGTACTCTTTTTCCAACATTTTCCTTACACAAAGGCGCTATATCTGTCGTGAGTAGCAACGATGGGAAAAAGCATAACGTCATTATGACCAATGAAACGCTACCTAGAGAGCGCACCAACAAAACTTTGAAAAGCAACACCTAGGGGGGCGTCGGGGTAAGATGATCCGAAACGACGAAACAAGGCTATCACAAAGGATACACGTTTCTTTGAAATGGGCAAACAGTTAAATCTATAATCACAATGCATGCAAACAATGAGCAACTGAAGTCATTAAACAAACGTAAAAACGTTGTCACGCTTAGCTCATATAGCATGGAAAGCACAGTAGAGAATAGTCAATCGTTCAAAAGACGATATTCCTTCAGGTCTACGATGTACCCTGCGGCATCTGAGACGAAAATATGACTGCATGAAGATTGAAACGTATGTACCCATACCTATAATAACGAAATTTCTCGTCATAAGCTCAACAGCTTGATTGCTCAGACGCATCTTAACATGATGTACTACTAAAGCAATTGAACATAGATTTCCCAATAACCATGAATGAAACCTTATTTCGCTAAAACATTTAATGATGTTCTTCAATATAGGTTGGTTGATAACGACCTAGCGCGTTAATCATTATTTTTTAAGTGGTAGAACAACGTTTTTACTTGATGAAAGGGCGTACGGAATGTTTCTCTGTTAGATTAACAATGCATCGGCACTCGAAGTAAACTAAGCTTGAAGCTTAGGACAGACATTCAAGTAATATCAGTTACGCAGGTGGATAATCACATCATGCAATACGGACATGACAATGAAATAATTTATGCACGGTTGAAATTCTTATATATATATATATATATATATATATATATATATATATATATATATATATATATATATATATATATATATATATATATATATATATAGCGAGCCTCCAAAAAGAACAATATTAATTATATATATATATATATATATATATATATATATATATATATATATATATATATATATATATATATATATATATATATATAATTAATATTGTTCTTTTTTGGAGGCTCGCTCTCTGCAGGATTGAATGGGCAGGCGACGGACGCTGGACGGGTACAAGGATAGTACCTGATAGCTGATGTTGCCAGCCCGGACGGACTAGCGGATGAGCTTGCTGATCCGTTGACTGGCTGGGGGCAGTCGACGAAATGGGATTTTCTCACTGATGACGGGCGCAAGAGAGCGCCTGAAAGCTCTGAGTATTTTGCCTTTGATGGAAAATAAAGGCTTTTATGAAAACGGGGAAAACCGTGAACATTTTCAATCGCTTATATATATATATATATATATATATATATATATATATATATATATATATATATATATAAGGAGAGTAGAAATAGTCCATTTGTCTGAACCAGCAGCTGCTTTGTTTGAGACATTGAAAGATGCCAGTGAAATTTTTCCTCACAGGGGCAACGAGAAGGTCAAGGTGGGATACATCTGTTCCCAAAGGAGAAGCATCGCAGTGATTTGCATTACCGGAACCGTGCGGGTTGACATGCTTGAACAAAAATACCTAAATAAACGGCCTCCTACAAGTGAAGTGTCGCGGCTCATGTGGCAAAACCATACGGAACGGCCACTCCGAACTGAACTGTCGAAGAAGCGAATGTCGACCATGTGACCGCCAGTTACACCATTTGCCTAATTTCCTCATGCAGCACAAATCCTTTCATAAAACAGGGATGAAAACGCGAATTTTAAAATAGTACTAAACGGGAGAGAGGGAGCGAGACAAAGAGAGAGAGCGAGACAAAGAGAGAGAGAGAGAGAGAGATAAATTTCGGCATCATCAAGGTAAATTTTTAAACCAGGAAAGAGAATGATCAGGAAACATTCTACAAACCACGTATGGCAAAAACAATGGGGAAACTACTCGTGAAGATCAGCAATGACATTGAAAAGCTGCTCAAAAACAAGCAGACAGTAAAAACTAAGTTCTGATGCAAATAAATATATTAATATCTGGACCACTCTTCTACTTTTCTTATAACTCATATACAGGATTTGGGATCTTGTCTGTCTCGCTCCCCGTGCTTACTGTAGGTGGCGCCTTTGTCGCCCGTTTTCGCTGATTGGACGACAATTTTGTTTACACATCGGTGGCGCTAGTATCGCTTGTTTCGTTGCTGAAGTAGCTCATCTTGTCTACAAAAGTGGCACCTCCATCGAATTACTTTTGACATTGGTTTTGTGCTCGAAATTGAAAAAGACTTAGCCTTAAAACTCCTTATCAACGAGAAATAGCCTACTGTTTTCGCTCAGTTGAGGGACTTTAGCCAAAAACGACATACTAAAATGATAACTCACCTTTAGTTGGAGTACAGCAACGTGCCAGTAAACGTCGAACGTTGAACCACCTGTTGAGCGAACGAGAAATACAACCACTGCCGAGCGGAGGAGCTTGCAGAACTGTCGACTGACTGGGCAGTGGACATTATTATTAACACTGATGATGGACGAGGAAACGTCTGAAAGCTCTGGCAATAATAAAAATATTCTTAAAAAAGAAACGGGACTCAGCCGTGTTATATAAAATGGAACACTGCCGAGCGTTGTATTTCTTGGTTATAGTCTTCGGACGCTGTTCACACCCTAAACACCACAACAATGACCAGCAAACTGTTATGGAACCGATTACTATGGGAACCGCGCTTCGGTTTTCAGCGACAGCTGTGTAAACACGGTTTCCGGCAGCACCGCCGGTGCACATCCTCACGTTCCTCCGTGTATCGCAGCATTACGCATCTACCATACTGAGGCAGATCCTGAGCTAGTGCATCAACACTCTTCTCTGCACCAAGTGTACAGCACCTGTCACTTGGTTGTTAACGCATCTAGCACAGAGGTGAGCGAAGTTCAAGCGTCCACTAGCACTCACCATGGCAGAATAAAATGCCATTCTCTTGAAACAGAATCTGCATGCATTGCCAACCACTCACGTTCTGTTTCGTTCCCTGGCAGTACATCTGCTTGCCGGCTAATGGGGTCCTGTCATGCCACAAAAACTGATCTCACAAGGCTCATCTCAGCTGCCGTGAATCGCAAAAAGTCGGTGTAGCCACATTTCTTCTACTCTGCGACCCTTATCATCATTTTTAAATTCAAGAAGAATACAACAGAACGCAGTATACGACAACGCAAAGACATCTGCTTCTATTAGTTTAGCCCTGAGACGTCTGCTCTCCAACTTTCCAAAAACTGACTTAAATAAACCTGCAGCAAACCTTAGGTCAAACTCCATGTGTTCGACGCTCGAAAAACCATCGTTCGTACATCTGGTTTCCACCACACACTTTGCTTCATGCGCTTACCTAACCTCAGACTGGAACACAACATTAATGCTTTACCCTAACCTTCAATAAGGGTAGCAGAGTACGACAACGAAGTCTAGCAGCAAACATGGCACTACCATAGCAATCTTTCCTTCCCTTACCTAAGCCTAAACCATAAAATACGAGTCATGTCTCCCTTTCACATTACGAAAGCAACACAACCATAGGCATCACTTTCTGCCCTTACCTAAGCCTAAACCATAAAATAAGAGTCATGTCTCCCTTTTAACTTACGAAGGCAACAGAACCATAGGCATCGTTTTCTGCCCTTACCTAAGCCTAGACCATAAAATAAGAGTCATGTCTCCCTTTCAGCTTTATGGCAGCCCAATATTTACAATTTCATGTTTTTGCTGTCATGCTTGTCGCACATGATCATTTCGATTCCTACACCCAAATCACCGCTCCAATGAGTTCATCATACTGTTTCAGCGCGACGATTTCGTATACTTCGCTACGCTACAATGTTTACACCGAAGAAAAGCTTTATTAGGCAACAAAACAATGCGCTTGTAAAAATGCCACCAGCTCGTCCTCGCTCATCCTGCAAATGTCCATGTAGTTAACCCTCGCGAATAAGACTCAACGGCGTTCTGTTAGCATTTCATGTCAGTTCAGCAACACAAACGTCATCAGCGCCCTCTACAGCAAGCACGGACTACGAAACGTCCTTAGCGCCTGCTGCAGCAAGCACGGGGAACGAAACAGACAAAATCCGAATTAACCACTCCATTACTAGTTGCGCGTATGATGGCGGTCTTCCTCTTCTTCGGACATAACCGTTATTCTGCATTCTCTCTTTTGCATTCTTGTATCTATCAATGTCCGATAGGTGTTGTTTGAATCTGTCCATAATTATGCGTCCAGTTTCACTGATCTTGGTGGCTGAGCAACTACAACTACTGAGTTGTAACTAAGTCTATAAATGCAACCGTGGGATATTTTACCAGGAACGCTATGCTTGTCATTTCTAAGTAAAGCTCTAATATTAGGTGAAAATTTGAAAAATACACGGAAATCCAAATTTTTCGCTACACCTTTGATTTTGTTTCCAATACCGTAAAAGTACGGTATCGTAATGGTCGGGATAAAAGGGTTCATTGTTTGTGCAGTCTGATTGATTTTTTTGTTCCGTTCTGTAAACTCCCTTCTAATTGCTGATTCAACCAAGTTTTTTGGATAGCCATTATGATGCAAGATCTTCTTTATGTGCTTTATTTCTTCCATCAAATATTCCTCATCACGTAAATTTATAGCTCTTTTCACCATACCAGGAAACTGCTGTAACTCATCAGACCTGAACGATTCCAAAACACAAACACGCCACAAGACGCTGAAGATGGAGCGGGATAGCTCCGAATGCTACGTCGCCACTAATGTTCCATTTCTTATAACTCACTCATAATGTCGCAGCCATCTTACACAATGATGCAACAATGAAAATGGTAAGACAGGAAACGTTAATTGCCACGAAGAATTAGGGACAGTCTGCGACGGCAAACTCTACGTAAGACGAAAACATAGCGAGCACGTAAATGAAAGCATGACACATCAACTCGCAGAGGTCACAAGGAAAGAAAGGAACAACAACATTCCTAAAGACTGGCTCTCATCCACCAAAGCTAACAGTTTCCAACTAATGACAAGCACGGAACCAACAAACTCCTGTAACGCCTTCCACAACAGGTCGAGTAGTCATAACGTTTAATACACACCAACACACGTTACGAAGTACACCTCACTCCAAAAACGACGCTCCCACTCAACCGTGCACTTCTTCCTTGTGCAGCATGTTTCATTACACACTAAACGCGCAACGGTACAACCTCAAAGCAAATAAACTGAAACGCAATCAGGACCCACAGGCACGAAGGTTTCCAATAGAAAAAAGCAAACAAATGAAAGTGTAATCGCAGCTCCACGAAACGTAACACGACACAACAAATAAAAAAGAAAACAGGACAGCTGACAAAACAAAATTTCCTTATAAATACTATTGAAACCAATGCATACACCACTACTAAGCCACAGCAAAGCCCTCATCAGAACGAGAAAATGAACATCCCACTGCAAGTGATCACTACCCTAACGATGTGCCTACTACAACGTAACAACAAAGGAAAATACCAATACAGCAGCTCAGCATGAAACATTTCCAGTTACACAGGCGAGCAAACCCGGCTCCTGTCCGACTCCCCCATTTCCTGCGGGATTTGCTCAGTTCTGCCGAAACGATGATGACTGCGATGGTCCGAAGAAATGTTGCTTAACGGAAGTTGGCTACGAATGTACGGGACCCAAAAACCTGCGTACGTATTCAAAGTCATTGTATACTGCTGAAAATATGGTTCTTTGTAACGGGTTCAAACGTATTCATATTGTTGTTTAACTGTTGAGGTACCCGTTGCCGCTGTCTATTGAGCCTAAAATCACCTCAAAACGACACATTAACCAGCAACTGGTTAGGTGGTGCTTATTGGCGAAAACCAGACACAAACAACGTATGAATCAGAGCTTTCGTAACAACCTTGTTCCGTCTTCAAGGATTGGCAAAGGCCCGTTGTTCTTTGGGCAATGGGTATAAATGACCCGCGACCGAAATTAATTTGCAGGGAAAGCCGATTACAGCTACGGCGGATTAAGCAAGCTCTATTTATCCGGCACAATAGCACGATTAATTGCGACCAAGGGGTGGAAACCAGCGAAGTATGGACTGCAGCTATTAATAAAACCAAATGCTGCACCATACCAAGCCGACCCCCTTCCTTGACCCCCATTGCGTGATTATAAATTCCCACAGCGCAATAAATTCTCCCTCTTTCCCATCACTGACTACGGCACCAGAGAGTGCCGAAAGCTCTGAATCGATAAGCGTTCTCTATCTGTGATATTTTCTAATAACTGCCCATCCATCCGCTGGTAGGGCGTGTTTTTCAGATCTATTACAGATACCACCAAACGGGTCGACAGCCGAAAAAAAGATATCCGAACATGAACAAACCCGTTACAAAACACCAGGTGTTCAAACAATGGGTATAAATAGGATAATGTGGGAGGTCTCGAAAGTTGCTTACATCAAGAATGTGGGAGGTCATGATATGATTGTACGACGATCACCGTTGGAATGAATTTTATTGACGAATACAAATCTGTAGCTTTCGGGACCTACCGCGTCCCGTCTTCAGCGGTTAAACAATGAAAGTTCTGGTATGATGCATATCTATGCAGAACTGATCTTAAACTAGATTTATAATGGGTTTAAACCAAGTTTAAACCCGCCGAACGTCTGCTGTTCGCCTAGGTCTTGCCATATCACAAGTACCCATCTCCCGTATAATTAGGGTCCATATATCACTAATATCAATTCCGTTGTCCCTGTTAATTGTAATACTGTGCTTTATAGGTCAGCATATGGTAGTGTTAAGCGTGGATTTCGCAACAGCCTGTAGGAGTGATTATACATGTCCACACTTCGCTGATCTCCATTCCTTTGTCTCGGTTGAAGGTAGAATTATGTCGGATGAAGAGAGCCTGTTTTATTTTCCGTTCTTGGAAGAGTTTCTCGCGACATATTATACATTGTATGAGGTTATACGAGCAATGAGAAGAATGCTCAACCACCGCAGAGGCTTTGGTGGCTTCGTCCATTGTTCTTCTAGGATCCAATTTTGGGGATTGTCCTCGTTGTCTTCTTTCACTCCCGTTGAGTAGGTCTTTAAATTTCTTGCATCGGGTAACTCAGGCGTTATTTTCTTTGAACCTCTGAAATAAAGTGCTGCCCGTGTATCCTATGTAGGAGGCGTAGCAATCGAATTTTATCTCATAAACCACTCCCATTTACTGATAACTGATAAAGTTGTCATCCGGTTCGAGGACAGACCTGGAATCGTTTATGAAATAAAATGAGGTTGCAACGCCCCCTGCGTAGGAGAAACGAGCAACATTTTATTTCACAGGTTCAAAGAACATATCGCCTTGGCGACTTGGTACAACAACGTCAAAGACCGACTCAACGGGAGTGAAAGATGACAACGAGGACGACTCCCAAAATTAAATCCTAGAAGAACAATGGGCGAAACCATCAAACCCTCTGCGGTCGCTGAGCATTCTTCTCAATGCTCGTATGACCTCATACCACGTATAATATGTCGCAGAGCCTCTTCCAACAACGGAAAATAAAACAGGCCCTCTTCATCCGACATAATTCTACCTACAACTGAGACAAAGGAATGGAGATCAGCGAAGTGTGCACGTGTATAATCACTCTTACAGGCTGTTGCAAAATCCACGCTTAACACTACTGTACGCTGACCTCCCACATTATCCTATTTTTATACCCATTGAAAGACGGGATGTCTTTTAACGGGAGCATATATTTTCATGATGTTGCATTTTCACGGATTTTTCCCGTTACGTTTTGTACGCGGATAGATCTGTAAGTGAACTGACACGGCCTCCCTACCAACGGATGGATGAGAGTAGTTACAGGAAGAGCACAGTCAGAACACAACGTACGGTTTCTTAGATATTTCGGAACGCTAGTGTTCCGTCTTCAGCGAGCAAGAGCTAAACAAATCGTGACTTTTATGTAATTTCTCTTGCTCGCTGAAGACGGAGCTCGAGCGTTCCGAAATATTGAAGAGAGCACCTGTGCGTTGTTTTCTGACCGTGTCTTTTTATAACACTTCTCATCCATCCGTTGGTAGGGAGACCGTGCCAGTTTACTTACAGGTCCATCCACGTGCAAAAGCAATGGGAAAAATCCGTGAAAATACAACATTTATACCCATGGCCCAAAAACAACGAAACTTTGCCAATCCTTGAAGACGGTACAAGGTTATTCCGAAAGCTCCGAATCGTACGTTGTTTGTCTGTTTATCGCCAATAAACACGACCTAACCAGTCACTTGTTAAGGTGTCGTGTTGAAGTGGTTTTAGACTCAATACGCAGCGGCAAGGGGCACCTCAACCGTTACACAACAATACGAAATCATTGTATACAATGATATACAATGACAGCAACCATTTGTACAGCAACAACTATCGCAAAACCCGGAAAATGTCCACCAGCATCGTCGTACACCGGAAAAGTGCTCCTATGTGCAAACGATGGAGACTGCGAAGGTTCACAGAAGTGCTGCATGACGAAAGCTGGAAATGCCTGCGTACCACCGGTGGATCAACGTATGTTCATGAAAAAATTACTGAATTATTAGCAATTTGCAATATTTTAGAAGATTCTTCTTGGCACGGCAGTGGAACCCGTTTATTGAATCGAAAAAAGACACACTGTAAATCAACGAGGAAGTACAACGTACCTTTAACGAGACAAAACTTCGTAGCTTTCGGAGACTCATGCTCGGTCGTCAGCGAATTGCACAAATGGGGTAATGCAAATATAGGAAGGGGATCGGGGTACGGGGTCAGATGTGCAGGTTACAGCAACCCGTTTTCGTGATTACTGTTGAGCAAACATCACTGACCTCCACACCCTTGTCGCGATTAAAGCACCTGTTAGTTTTGATGAACAGCGCTTCCTTTGTTTTCCTAATGGAAAAAAGGCTCTCGCGACAATGTATATATGGTTGGAGGTCGTTAGAGCACTGAGGGTAGTGCTCAACGACCGCTGAGGCTTTAATTGTGTCTTCCATGATCTTTTTAGGATACAGTCTTCGTGGACGCCCTCTTCTTCTGTTCGGTTGTCCTCCTTCTTCTCTGATCCGCGCCGTTTTGTACCGTTTCACCGCGGCCATGTGTTCTCCAAATCTGTGAAGTAAACTGTTGCCCGTTTCTCCTATATAGGAGGCGACGCAAGAACATTTAATCTGATAAACAACCCCTGGAACCTCCTCCATTGGGGCTTTTGACTTGTCAGTTCTTAGGATCGATTTGAGGTTGGGTGAACTCTTAAAGAAGACTTTGAAGTTTAATCCAAGTCCAAGTTGTATGATAGTCTCTCCAAGACCTTGTACGTATGGTATTGTAATTTTAAGCGGTTGAGTTGACTCCCTCGTCGCCTGGTTCGGTTTTGTTTGGTTTAAGCTATCTCTAATGATCGATGAAACCAAACAAGATCGAACCAAGCGACGAGGGACTCAACTCAACCGCTTAAAATTACAATACCATACGTACAAGGTCTTGGAGAGACAATCAAACAACTTAGACACGGATTAAACTTCAAAGTCTTCTTTAAGAGTTCACCCAACCTTAGATCGATCCTAAGAACTGACAAGTCAAAAGCCCCAATGGAGGAGGTTCCAGGGGTTGTTTATCAGATTAAATGTTCTTGCGTCGCCTCCTATATAGGAGAAACGGGCAACAGTTTACTTCACAGATTTGGAGAACACATGGCCGCGGTGGAACGGTACAAAACGGAGCGGATCAGAGAAGAAGGAGGACAACCGAGCAGAACAAGAGGGCGCGCACAAACAGTGGATCCCAAGAAGGTCATAGAAGACACAATTAAAGCCTCAGCTGTCGTTGAGCAGTACTCTCAGTGCTCTAACGACCTCCAACCATATATACATTGTAGCGAGAACCTTTTCTCCCCCAGGAAAATAAAAGAAGCCATGTTCATCAAAAGTAACAGGTGCTTTAATCGCGACAAGGGTGTGGAGGTCAGTGAAGTTTGCTAAACAGTAATCACAAAAACGGGTTGCTGTAACCTGCACATCTGACCCCGTACTCCAATCCTCTATCCATATTTGCATTACCCCATTTGTGCAATTCGCTGACGACGGAATAGGAGGCTCGGAAAGCTACGAAGTTTTGTCTCGTTAAAGGTACGCTGTACTTCCTCGTTGATTTACAGTGTATGTTTTTTCGATTCAATAAACGGGTTCCACTGCCATGCCAAGAAGAATGTTCTAAACTAAAAACAACAACCCGCTATGAAACATTTCGTTTTCAATTTGCAACATCTTTAAATACTGGATGCTTTGTAAGGGGATCTATGTCTGAATTAGATGATATTCCGGTTTCCCCGTTTTTTGATGACAGCTTTCGGAACCAGGGCGTTCCGACAGATCCTATGAGAGTTCTTATCTGTTATATCACTAATAATCGTCCATCCATCCGTTGGTAGGGCATTTGAGGTTTTATTATAGGTATCATCAAAAACCAAGAAAGCCGGAATATCACTAATTTCGAATTGCAATAATAATAATAATAATAATAATAATAATATTAATAATAATAATAATAATAATAATATTAATAATAATAATAATAATATTAATAATATTAATAATAATAATAATAGAAGCAAAAGTCTTGTAACGGGCGCGGTGAAATCTTTTTCTCTCTTCTTTTCACGGATGAACAAACCCGTTGAATTTGCATATTTTATTGATGGTAAAAGTAAAAGATGCAATAAAACGCAGCGTACCTTTCGGATCCTGCCTTGATCCGTCTTCAGCGCTTCTGCTACAGCCGCGCAATCAGTCGTTGGGTCCGAAGGTCCCTCCACTCGAACACCCGAGCAAACGAGGTAGCTGTCGGGTCGAACCTTGACCTGTCTAGCGTTACTTGTTCGCCCAGGCCGTCATGCAGTGGGTCCTAAGGACCGTACAACCGATCACGGTGAAGCCACCACGAAAAAACCTTTTTTCGTGGTGGCTTCACCGTGATCGGTTGTACGGTCCTTAGGACCCACTGCATGACGGCCTGGGCGAACAAGTAACGCTAGACAGGTCAAGGTTCGACCCGACAGCTACCTCGTTTGCTCGGGTGTTCGAGTGGAGGGACCTTCGGACCCAACGACTGATTGCGCGGCTGAAGCAGAAGCGCTGAAGACGGATCAAGGCAGGATCCGAAAGCTATGCTGCGTTTTATTGCATCTTTTACTTTTACCATCAATAAAAGATGCAAATTCAACGGGTTTGTTCTTCCGTGAAAAGAAGAGAGAAAAAATAATAGTAATAATAATAATAATAATAATAATAATAATAATAATAATAATAATAATAATAATAATAATAATAATATGTCCATGTTTTGTAACGGACTCATCGATTTTAACGAATGAAGGAAATCACGGAAGTTTTTTGGGAGGGACGGAAGTTTTTTGGGAGGTACGGAAGAAATACACCCTCGAAGGACCGCGCTGAGGACGGGCCTAGGTTGGCCCGAAAGCTACGCTATCTCGACCACCGCACCACGTTTCGTTTCTTGGAAATAAAAAGACCTTTTTCCATCACGTGGTTTTCAAAAACGGGTAAAAACTTCCGTGATTTCCTTCAATAATAATAATAATAATAATAATAATAATAATAATAATAATAATAATAATAATAATAATAATAATAATAATATTTCACTTTTGTAACACGGTTGAATCCCGTTTCTTTTTTAAGAATATTTTTATTGTTGACAGAGCTTTCGGAGGTTTCCTCGTCCATCATCAGTGTTAATAATAATGTCCACTGCCCAGTCAGTGGACAGTTCTGCAAGCTCCTCCGCTCGTTCCGCTTAAAGCTCCTCCCTCTGCAAGTTCCGCTTAAAGCTCTGTCAACAATAAAAATATTCTTAAAACAGAAACGGGATTCAACCGTGTTACAAAAATGAAATATTATGAAATTATCCCGTCAAACAAAGAAAAAAAAAAAAATAATAATAATAATAATAATAATAATAATAATAATAGAACTATGAGTGGTTTTCTGCACCTTTGTACTGTCCGTTATTTCCGCGATGCGATGAGTCTGAAATCACCGTAAAAAGGCACCCTAACCAGTGAGCGGTTCGGCGGTTTTTATTAGTGAAAAACAGACTAAGAACAACGTACTAATCAGAGCTTTCGGAACATCCTAGTTCCGTCGTCAGCGATGGTGAAAGGCCTTTCACCATGGCTGTCGTTACCACTCATCACCACACTGCAACCCGTTGGAATGCATCCCATCTTCAATAATAAAACTACAGCAAAACCCATCAAGAAACCTGGCTTCTGCCCACCTGCTCCACTTGCCACGGGATTGGCTCAGTTCTGCCAAACGGAAGGTGACTGCCATGGTCCGAAGAAATGCTGCTTAACGAATGTTGGCTACGAATGCACAGAACCCAAAAAGGAGCGTACTTATTGGAAAGGTTTTCATGTATGAACGAACTCACGTGAACAATTCGTGCAGCGCCCAGAGCAGGAAAACAGGGCTCATGTCCACCTGTACCGTTCTTTCCCGGTGTGGCTAAATTCTGTCAAACCGACGTAGAGTGCCATGGATCAAAGAAATGCTGTTTAACAAATTCCGGCCACGGATGGATATAACTCTAGCAAAAGCGTACGTTCTGGGAGTACCCATAAACTGAAGTCAACTAACGGAAACGATACGTGCAGCTCCGTCTGCGGAGAAACCAGGCTCATGCCCAACCGTTCGCTTTGCAATGGGCTCTGCTGAATTTTGTCGAACTGATGCGCACTGTAGCGGAGCAAAGAAATGCTGTGTGACAAACGTTGGCTACGAATGCACAGATCCTGTAAAACGGCGTATGCACTGCAAATATTTTTGCGCTCTCCAATGAATCAATCCGAATAATTCTGCAGCACTCGTTGTTGACAAACCGGGATCATGTCCACCTGCTCCCTCCATGGCAGGTATGGGTCAATTCTGTCAAACGGATGTCGACTGTCAAGAATCAAAGAAATGCTGCTTAACAAGTATCGGATATGACTGCACAGAACCCGCAAATCAGCGTAAGTGAAGGATATATTCATACGTTGCAATGAACTAACGGTAACAATTAGTGCAGCATCCAATCAGAGAAAGCGGGATCATGTCCAGCTGCCCCATCACCCACAGGTAGGGGAAGATTCTGCCGAACGGATAGCGACTGCCATGGCAGAAAGAAATGTTGCTTAACAAAGGATTGACTGCACAGAACCCGCAAATCAGCGTAAGTGAAGGATATATTCATACGTTGCAATGAACTAACGGTAACAATTAGTGCAGCATCCAATCAGAGAAAGCGGGATCATGTCCAGCTGCCCCTTTAGCCACAGGTACGGGAAGATTCTGCCGAACGGATAGCGACTGCCATGGTAGAAAGAAATGTTGCTTAACAAAGGTTGGCTACGACTGCGTATCAGCTGGAAATTTCCGTAATTACCGTTCCAAGGGTCATTCCCGTTGTGAACATTTTTAATTGCAGATGACACGGGGAGACCCGGCAAACGTTCTGCTGGATCGGATGAATCAGTGTCGCGATATGAAGATAAATTGCTTAAAGGATAAATTGCTAGATAAATTGCTTATTGCTCTGAAACACCTTATTAAGTGTGTTTTAATGTTTCTATCCGGGTGTGGCAAGTGATTTTCATTTTTGTAGGATCGGTAAATGATTGAAAACGTAGTTTAGATCCAGCTAAGTATACTTTTACCCACTGCTGCTGGTCGCTGATGCGTCGTACACTGCACCAATGTTTTGCTAACGAGTACTGTTTATCACACACTATTTCTACAGGCACGGAGAAGTTCCGGTCAGAAGCATAAAAGGTATTAGCCGATCTCCGTTCGAAGGATTATTCCCCAACTAGTGCTATGGTCTGCCATTTATAATCGCTTTCACTTCCACAAAAATAGGAGTTAACACACTTTCCATCTAACTGTTTCCACAACGTTAAGCGAAGAGCCTTCTGGCCATGGCGAAACAGATTCAATCCCACCAATTTCGAGGATTCATTGACACTACGACACTTCGGCACATCAGCATCCTCTACCATTCGATGTCAATGGCTGTGCTGTATGCGGGCCGTCCGTGCATAGGGATTTAGTAACTTCTTTCTGAAGATAAGCGAATCAGCATACGCAGACGACGATAGAAAGAGTCTGCATTGCCGTCAAACAATGCTTGGTCCACATTTTCGTATGCCGAATTTGTGTATTCAGTTGTACAATCCACATTATTGTACGCGTTTACAGTTTACTCCAAGACGAACGGTATCATTTCTCTCCATTCTGGGAAAGGTAATTCCCGCAATAGCACCCCATTTGGCAACAATGGCATGCAGCATTAACGTCCATAAAGTGACGTGTGTATCACTATATTTCCCTATGCGCAGAAGACTAACCTGTCGTCCAGTGAACATCTATTATAACCCACCGAAGACTACGCTAGCTCATTACCTTTCATAGGGAATACACTGAATTAACGACGTACATGAATGGATACGTGCCAAATGAAATCTGGGCAACGTAAGCATTGCGCAAACAGTTAGTAGGACGGGAATGTCCATTCGTTCGCATATGAAGTCGGTTACCTCATACGACGCCCACAACGCACATACCCTCCTGGTCTGGGAAGAAATATATGTATTCACTTCAGCCGCGATATTATGCTCTGGCAGTCAATTGTGATCGCCGGAGCACAACATCACGATTTTGGAACTCATCTTAACCGCCTACAGTATAGCGCCGGTCTAAGCATAAGCAGTTATTTTCTCGGCACTTTCTGCCTACCTTCCCCATTAGAGGACGGCACTATTGCCTAATGTCATCACTGAGGGCATCATCGTCAGTGATGAGGTCAGTGTGTGTGTGTGTGTGTTTGCGTTTAGTTGTTCTAGGTGTACGCGCGTGGGATAACGACATCAGCAGCAGTAGTTCAGAGAATGGGTAGTCTGATTAGAAACGTACGTCTTCATCATCCATTATGCCTACCCTGAGCGCTACACTTTTCCTTGTTGCAGAAGAAAGATATCATCACTGACACTTTTAATTGTGCGTGAAAAGTTAACAAGTTTAAGTCTTCGTCTTGCACGGTTTGTCCATTCCGTGAGCCGTTCTGCGGCTAAGTCGTTCGCGACTAGCGAAAATATGGTGAAATGCACAGTTGCGGAACAGAAACGGGAAAAGGTTGCTGTTCTCGTATTGGTCGTCCGCTTTTACGGCTACGTCGTTTCTGATTTTCGAAAAACAGGGCAAAATCGAGAGTGGTGCCACCTACAGTAGGGGAAACGAAGGACGAAAGTACCATTTTCTGTTTTGAAATTTCAGATAATATTTTCATAGGACTATTACGAATGCGAAGAAGATATAAAATCAGACGTGGAATGCCACTTTAATTCTCGCGCAATAATGTTCCTTCTTCAATGGTCTGACAGGACGACTGATTGATCCACCTTTATGAACAGATCAATTATGAGAATAAACAACAAAACAAGTCTGTTCCAAAGGATCTGCGTTTCTTTGAAATTGGCAAACAGTCAAGCCAAAAACTCAAGATATGCAAACAATGAGCAACTGAGGTCATTAAACTGAGGTTAAAACGTTGTCACGCTTTGTTTACGTTCCATGGGAAAGGCAGTAGAGAGCAATTCTTTAAAAAGACCATATTCCATCAGGTCTACGATGTACCCTCAGGCTCCTAAGACTGAAATACTAGTCACTGCTTGAAGATTGAAACGTAGGAACCCCAGTCTATAATAAGGAAATTTCTCTACATAAGCTCAACAGCTTGATTGCTCAGACGCATCTTAACAAGAAGTACTACTAGAGCAATTGAAGATAGATTTTCCAATAACCATGAATGAAACTTTATTGCTCTGAAACACATAGCCTTGCTCTTCAATGTAGGTTGGTTGCTAACGACCTAACTCGTTGATCATTATTATTTAACCGACAGAACAATGTTCTTATTTAATGAAAGCGCGTACGGAATGTTTCTCTGCTAGATTAAGGATGGATCGGCACTTCAACTAAAACGAGGTTGAAGGCTGGACCGACATTCAAGCAATACCAGTCTTGCAGGTGGATAAGTGCAATATGCAATACGCACATGGCAATGAAATAATTTATTCCTAGTTGAAATTCGTACATATACATACAAGGAGAGTAGAGATAGTTTATTTCTGAAAATCACTTGCTGCTTTGTAAGAGACATTCAAAGATACCTGTGAAATTTTCGCCACAGAGGCAACGAGAAGATCAAGGTGAGACATATTTGTTCCCAAAGAAGAAGTTATGCAGTGATCTGCGCAACCGCAACCGTACTGATAGACGGCTTGAACGAAAAGCTTAACCTGCAGCGCGCAAATGGAGTGTCGCGCCTCCTTTCGCTAAAGACGCCCGGAACGACCATTGCTAAGTGAACTGCCGATGAAACGAATGACGTCCAAATTACCGCCTTTCACACAGTTTCCCTCATTTCCCATACAACCCAAATTCCTCCACAAAAGAGGACGGGGTGCGCAAAATTTCAAATATTACTAAACAGGAAAGAGAGCTGGAGGAGGGAGAGATAAGTTACGATATCATCAGAATAAACAGATGGGCGAACGACGGCAGATTCATCGTGACGATAAGATCTAAGCGTCCGAAAGACCGCACCGCAGTGCGGTCGTGAAGAAACTGCTTTGCGCAAGTGAAGGTATAGTGGCCTCAACCGGACGGAAAAGAAAAATTCGATGCCGCCGAGTTAATCCCGCCGCATGAAAGCATAACTACGCGTCTCCTAGACTCAACCAATGAAAACAATGAATAAAGTACAATTTTGCAAACCTACCAAGCAAAGACGGAGAACGATATGATCAAGGTAAATTCAATGACCAGAAAAGAAAATAACCAGAAAACATCGTTCTAAGCACGCCCACATAGGGCAAAAAAGGACAGACAAACAACCTGCAAAAATCAACAGTGATATTAAGAAGCTGCTGATAGACAAACTGACAGCAGATACTAACGACGGAAACAAATAAATATATCCAGACCGTTACTATACCTTTCCTACGTCTCACTCACAATGTTACAGCCACTTTACACAGCAATACAACAATGAAAGTACAAAGACAGAAAGCACTAAGAGCTATAAACAAGCTAGCGGCAATCTACAACAGCAATTCGCTACGCACGACAAGACATAGCAAGCATATAAATCAGTGTGTCCAAAAACGGGGGCGATATCGCCCCCTGTGAGTCGATTTTGATGCTCCGGGGAGCGATAGAACGCTAAGGCGAGAGGCTCTTCGGCCGTCGGTGCATCGCCCACTCGACCTCGATTCGTCAGAGGAAGTGACTGTTGAAAAAACCTCTCTCCTCCCCAACATTGCCCAACGGCGGTCATGCAAAGACTATTACCGTGAAAACCCTATACGCCGCTTAACACCAATATGCTTGGTCGTATCGGCACGCTCGGAGCCATTTCTATGTAGCCTGTCGCGGGATAGTGACGTGAAAAGCCATATCCCCAAAAGGCGCCGAGAAAATGACGTCATGCCAGCAAGGCCCAAGAAATAGTGCTGCAAAACGGAGGAAAAGAGTAATTTTAGCCCCGTACACGACTACAGAGCATACGGGGGTGATGACGACGTCTAGGAGGGGGGGGCGATGGAGGCGTCTAGGGGGACGATGGCGAGCAAAAGGTTGGGAAACTCTGATATAAATGAAAGCACGACACATCAATTCACATGGATTAGAAGAAAACAAAGGAACAACACTCCTAAAGATCGCCACACAACTAAAGTTAACAGCAACGAACCAACGACAAACACGAGTCCAGCAAACAGTACATGCATAACGTCACAATGATCAAAGCAAACAAAACGATCCTCAATCAAGGCACCCACGGGCAGAAAAGTAAGTCATACAAAAAAGCAAACAAATGACAATGCAATCGCAGCATCAGCAAACGTAACACTACAGAATAAAAAACAGAAAACGTCACAGCTGGAAAAGCAAAATTTTCTTATAAATACTATTGAAACCAACGCACACACCATTACGGAGGCACAGCAAAGCCTTTACCAGCAGGACAAGATGAACATCCCACTGCTCTTGATAACTACCCTAACGGTGTGCCTACTACAAGGTAAGAGCAAAGCAAAATATCACTACAATAGCTCAGTATGAAACATTCCCAGTGGCACAGGCGGGCAAACCGGGAACATGTCCAAAAGTCTTCGATATAGGTTTTTCGAGGTCGTGCACTAGTGATTACCAATGCCCTGGCAATGAGAAATGCTGCGATTCAATGACTGGAGGATCCGGATGCGTACAACCTCGAGATGCTTCCCGTAAGTACCTTTCCAAGGGTCATTCCCATTGCAAAGCAAAATATCACTACAATAGCTCAGTATGAAACATTCCCAGTGGCACAGGCGGGCAAACCGGGAACATGTCCAAAAGTCTTCGATACAGGTAGATCGAGGTTCTGCTCCAGTGATTACCAATGCCCTGGCAATAAGAAATGCTGCTATTCAATGACTGGAGGATCCGGATGCGTACAACCTCGAGATGCTTCCCGTAAGTACCTTTCCAAGGGTCATTCCCATTGTAAAGGTTCTTAATTGCAGTTGCCCCGTCGGTCGATGAACGTATGTTCATGAAAAAAAACTTAGTAAATCATTTCCAAATTGCAATAATAATAATTGAACTACAGCAAAACCCATCACGAAACTTGGCTCCTGCCCACCTGCTCCATTTGCCACGGGATTGGCTCAGTTCTGCCAAAGGGATAGCGACTGCCACGGTACAAAGAAGTGCTGCCTGACAAATGTTGGCTACGACTGCACAGAGCCTGAACAGCAGCGTACGTATTCAAAGTCGTTCTATATTGTAATGTAGTGACGGCAAACAATTGTACATCAACAGCAATCACAAAACCTGGCACATGTCCGCCTGCACCGTCGTACACTGGAAAAGCACTACTATGTAGAAATGATGGAGACTGCGAAGGTTCACAGAAATGTTGCATGACGAAAGCTGGAAATGCCTGCGTACCACCGGTCGATGAACGTATGTTCATGAAAAAACTTGGTGAATCATTTCGAAATTGCAACAATAATAATGATTGAACTACAGCAAAACCCATCACGAAACCTGGCTCCTGCCCACCTGCTCCATTTGCCACGGGATTGGCTCAGTTCTGCCAAAGGGATAGCGACTGCCACGGTACAAAGAAGTGTTGCCTAACAAATGTTGGCCACGACTGCACAGAGCCAGAACAGCAGCGTACGTATTCAAAGTCGTTCTATATTGTAATGTAATGACGGCAAACAATTGTACATCAACAGCTACCACAAAACCTGGCACATGTCCGCCTGCACCGTCGTACACTGGAAAAGCACTACTATGTAGAAATGATGGAGACTGCGAAGGTTCACAGAAATGTTGCATGACGAAAGCTGGAAATGCCTGCGTACCACCGGTCGATGAACGTATGTTCATGAAAAAACTTAGTGAATCATTTCGAAATTGCAATAATAATAATGATTGAACTACAGCAAAACCCATCACGAAACCTGGCTCCTGCCCACCTGCTCCATTTGCCACGGGATTGGCTCAGTTCTGCCAAAGGGATAGCGACTGCCACGGTACAAAGAAGTGTTGCCTAACAAATGTTGGCCACGACTGCACAGAGCCAGAACAGCAGCGTACGTATTCAAAGTCGTTCTATATTGTAATGTAATGACGGCAAACAATTGTACATCAACAGCTACCACAAAACCTGGCACATGTCCGCCTGCACCGTCGTACACTGGAAAAGCACTACTATGTAGAAATGATGGAGACTGCGAAGGTTCACAGAAATGTTGCATGACGAAAGCTGGAAATGCCTGCGTACCACCGGTCGATGAACGTATGTTCATGAAAAAACTTGGTGAATCATTTCGAAATTGCAACAATAATACTGATTGAACTACAGCAAAACCCATCACGAAACCTGGCTCCTGCCCACCTGCTCCATTTGCCACGGGATTGGCTCAGTTCTGCCAAAGGGATAGCGACTGCCACGGTACAAAGAAGTGTTGCCTAACAAATGTTGGCCACGACTGCACAGAGCCAGAACAGCAGCGTACGTATTCAAAGTCGTTCTATATTGTAATGTAATGACGGCAAACAATTGTACATCAACAGCTACCACAAAACCTGGCACATGTCCGCCTGCACCGTCGTACACTGGAAAAGCACTACTATGTAGAAATGATGGAGACTGCGAAGGTTCACAGAAATGTTGCATGACGAAAGCTGGAAATGCCTGCGTACCACCGGTCGATGAACGTATGTTCATGAAAAAACTTAGTGAATCATTTCGAAATTGCAACAATAATAATAATTGAACTACAGCAAAACCCATCACGAAACCTGGCTCCTGCCCACCTGCTCCATTTGCCACGGGATTGGCTCAGTTCTGCCAAAGGGATAGCGACTGCCACGGTACAAAGAAGTGTTGCCTAACAAATGTTGGCCACGACTGCACAGAGCCAGAACAGCAGCGTACGTATTCAAAGTCGTTCTATATTGTAATGTAGTGACGGCAAACAATTGTACATCAACAGCTATCACAAAACCTGGCACATGTCCGCCTGCACCGTCGTACACTGGAAAAGCACTACTATGTAGAAATGATGGAGACTGCGAAGGTTCACAGAAATGTTGCATGACGAAAGCTGGAAATGCCTGCGTACCACCGGTCGATGAACGTATGTTCATGAAAAAACTTAGTGAATCATTTCGAAATTGCAATAATAATAATGATTGAACTACAGCAAAACCCATCACGAAACCTGGCTCCTGCCCACCTGCTCCATTTGCCACGGGATTGGCTCAGTTCTGCCAAAGGGATAGCGACTGCCACGGTACAAAGAAGTGTTGCCTAACAAATGTTGGCCACGACTGCACAGAGCCAGAACAGCAGCGTACGTATTCAAAGTCGTTCTATATTGTAATGTAGTGACGGCAAACAATTGTACATCAACAGCTATCACAAAACCTGGCACATGTCCGCCTGCACCGTCGTACACTGGAAAAGCACTACTATGTAGAAATGATGGAGACTGCGAAGGTTCACAGAAATGTTGCATGACGAAAGCTGGAAATGCCTGCGTACTACCGGTCGATGAACGTATGTTCATGAAAAAACTTAGTGAATCATTTCGAAATTGCAATAATAATAATAATTGAACTACAGTAAAACCCATCACGAAACCTGGCTCCTGCCCACCTGCTCCATTTGCCACGGGATTGGCTCAGTTTTGCCAAACGGATGGTGACTGCGATGGTTCGAAAAAATGCTGCTTAAGAATTATGGGCTACGAATGCACCGATCCAATACAGGAACGTACGTGCTGAGTGTTTTCATGTTGTTGCATTAAACTAACAGGATCTAATTGTTCAGGTCCCAATTTCATAAAGCGCGGTCAATGTCCCCGTCCTCCTCTTTTTACCGGACACGCACGCTTCTGCTTTGGTGACCAATCATGCAGTGGATCAAAGAAATGCTGCTTAACAAAGGTTGGCTACGAATGCGTATCAGTTGGAAATTCCCGTAGCTACATTTCCAAGAATCATTCCCGTTGTAAAGGTTTTTAATTGCAGATGGCCCGTTGAGACCTTTCGGACACAACGGAATTTTTGCTAGGTCACATGAATCGGCATTGCGAAAATAGGATAAGTTGTTTTCTTGTGTTTTAATCTTTCTATTCGGGTGTGGCAGGTGACCTTCATTTTTTGTGCGATCGGGTAATGATTTATAAGCGTTTTGATATGTTCGTTGATATAATAAACAAAGTGTCAGTTGGTGAATTTTATTTCTTATGTGATTTGTGAATGAGCTCCTGAGCAGCGTATTACTGATATACAAACCGTTAAGCTCTAATAAATGTTGTCCCATAAATGTGTAAACCTTCTTGGGGTTTTGCTGTGGAAGATGCTTTAGTAGTGTTAAAAATCTGCCTGCCATCAGCTGTCGTGGGCGAACAGCAATATTCCCATTTGTGCATGTCAGTGTGCTGTACGTTTGAAGCGAACAGTAGCCCCGCGTCAGAAAGTGCTCATGACTGAACGGCGCGGCTTAGGATATTGAAAGAGTTAGACCTTCTATACTTAAGGACTGAGCTTTCTTGTGTTGTCCGTAGGTTTGGTTTTCTCGAATGAGCGAATATTTATTCTATAAGGCAGCTTCAATCATGTTGGAAGATTAGCTGAAGATCACATGAAGCTTTTGGGATTTGCCTGGTAGTGCCTTTGGCATGTCTTTCTGATGGATTTCGTTTCGCAGGGTTTCTACATTACTGGTTGAAGAACTTAAAGATTGTTTATTTGAAGCCGCAAACATAGTCATCCCCAACTTGAGACATGCATCACTATCAGAGAGGCATGATGAAGAAGTGACGAGCTTATTCCTGAAAGCTCCGTGTGACTTTCCTTATGTCTTAACGGGACTGAAGCCGCGTTTTGGGATAAAGAAGTGATATCGTATGCTGTGTTTAGAAATCCTATTTTTAATGAACGAATAATTATAATGGCGCTATCCGAAAGAAAGCGTGAAAAGGAGCAGAGTTAAGAGAACGAAAGGAAGTCGTACAGGAAAAAAGAGAAAACCCGGTGTAATTGTGGAATGGACCTAGCTCCGGACGGGAAGATGCCTCAGTTGATTAGGCAGAGAATAAACTGTCTGCTTGATGAATTTACGGGAGGTCAGTTTACCGTATCGTCAGTTACGCAAAAGCATAACTGGACCATGCAGGGATTGTTCACGGTGATTATAAGCTAGACGGTATACTTGCTATACATCGCCATTATTATATGATATTCTTTAGAGTAAAATAAACTGTTTCTCCCTTTCTGGTGGACAGTATTTTAGAGTTGCCTACAGAATGAGGAAATAGGTCGTCTAGTTCCCAATGAGAAACCATGAATGCAAATGGGCATCTTTGATAGCGCATTTATGATAATGTCACGAACGAAAGTCAGAAAAAGAACAAAATGGGGTACTACTAAATCTCAGCCCTCCTCCCCACTGAAAATTTTTGTACGTGGCGCCACCGTCGCCACGCTATTCCCAGCGCGAATCAGAAAAGACTTAGGCGCAAAACCGATCGACCAATCAAAAATAACCTACTTTTCGCAAACTTTGAACGACAGCCGCGTCGCCGTTTCCAACGCGGATCAGAAAAGACTTAGCCGCATAACGGCTAAAAAGTGAAAAGTAGCCTACTTTTGCCCATACCTGAACGACAGCCTTGAAATGTTGTTCTCGTACGAAGACCGCTGTTTATTTAAAAATACAATTGAGCAAATAGTGGCGCCCGTCGTCTTCTTTGATCATCCGGCACTTCCGTTCCACGGAACCTGCACAAACGAGGTAACAGTTAAGTTGCACAACTGCAACGAATACGTACCTCCGTGCCATCCTAGCGGGGCGGGTACAGCTCCTTTCGGCATTCCTTTCGACCGCACCGCCATCGCACATCGTCGCGGTCCTCCCTGGACCGCAGGACCATGTACCGTCCGCAGCAGGGGCATATTCTTCTGTCCTGTGGTTGCTTGATCACTGAAAATTTCTCTCGCTTGCTACCCACGCGCGTCATGCGATTGCTTGGCTAGAAGGCTTTCTGTTGGAACGAGAACTGGTTTCCTTATCTTTACGGCCCATTATCTCTCGTTGGTTGGTGCGAGACCTCGGGGTGAGGTGTTACTCAGTGTGTGTTAAGAGTGGTTTCTGTGAGGCGTCTTAGCCTAACATTTTCCGTCTTTGCCGTTTCTCACTTTATTCGTTTCTACCATTTATGGCCAATAAATGGTATCGTTGCTGTAATTTATGAGGAGCTTGGTGCAGCAACGACATGCCCCTTCCTTGCATGAACTGCACGACAGCCATTTCATCATTGGCAAATCGCGCACATATCTGGACAAAGTTCAACCGTTCGCTAGCACTCATCTTCGCAGAATAAAATGCCGTTCTCTTGAAACAGAATCTGCGAGCATAGCCAACCACTCACGTTCTGTTTCGTTCCCTGGCATTCACCTGCTTGCCGTCGCTTAGCCGTCAAGTGGTCTTATCATGGCACAAAAGCTGTTTGTACAACGCTCATCTCAGCTGCCATGAATCGCAAAAACTCTGTACAGCCACATTCCTTCTATTCTGCGACCCTTATCATCGTTTTTAAGTGCAGGACGAATACAATACAACGCAGCATACGACAACGCAGACACATCTGCTCCGTTTACTTTTCGCGCTGAGACGTCTGCTCTCCAACATCCCACCAACCAACTTATCAAAACTGCAGCAAACCTTAGGTCAAAGCACCATCTGTTCGACGCATGAAAAACCGTCGTTCGTACAACTGGTTTCCATCACACACTTCGCATTCTCTCCAAACTGAAGCTTACACCTGAACGCAACGCTAATGTTTCACTTTAACCTTAAGCAGCGGCAGCAGAGTGCGACATCCAAGTTCACCAGCAAACATCACACCATCATAAGCAATGTTTCATACGTGGCCTAAGCCTACGCCTTAACATAAGCCTGATGCTCCAATATACATTATGAACGCAACAGAACCATAGGCACTGTTTTCTGGCCTTACCTAAGCCTGAACCATAAAATCAGGACCATGTCTCCCTTTTAAATTATTAAAGCAACACAACCGTACGCATCGTTTTCTGCCCATACCTAAGCCTAGACCATAAAATGAAAACCACGTCTCCCTTTTAGATTACGAAAGCAACAGGTTTATTTATCGCTGGCATTCGGAATCAGAGAACGTCAGCGCGTAATGTAAAGTTGAGATTTTCTAAGGAGGATGCGTCTTCCCTCGGAACTATTACATCGGAATGTCTTTGCAAACGTCTATTAAAATAAGAATGGAACGTTCTTGCTACAGTGAGTGTTCCTGGACAGAAGAAAGCCCATTACCAGCGAAAAGTTGGTTCGGAAACCGTGAGAGCGCGTTTCCGAAGTCAGAGAAGGCAAGCCGAAGCTGCAATTCCTACTTCTGCGGTATGGCGCCTTGCAAGAGCGGGATTCCTAGACTTTGCATAACCCCTTGACTTTCAAGAGTCGCAGTTCATGATCCGGCTTCATTCAGCGCTAGGGTACACCGTATAAAGTGCCGCCGGGCACCAACGGCTGTTTTCCTTTTGGAAATTTGAAACAGTATCTCTGCAGAACTGGAAGGAAAGCGATGAGTATTTAAAATCGGTCAACAGAGCAAACTCAATTCACCTGGCAAAATGTTGTTTGTCAATTGCTTGAAAGGGCAGACTTCAGATCGATTACCCGAATGGTGGTACAAGTGCATTGATGACCTTACAAAAAACTTAAGGAAGTTTCATTGGTCAAAAACGGCACTTCCGTCAAAAAGGACCTAAGGATATGAGCGAATGAGCTTTAGATAAATGTCATTTGTCAGGCTGGATGTGTTGAATCAGCCACGCCATAGCCACTCTATATTAACCAATCTTTTGTCAACGTTAACCGATAACGTTGACAAAGCAGACAGCGTGTCGTAATAGCTACGTTGGTGTTAATATTTTAGATCGTTTTTGGTTAACATCGAGATGAAGGGGGTCGCAGACAGTGGCGCTCCAAGCATCTGGCAGCTCTCTGGCTCGATGCTTTATAACGGGTTTCTGTTAGGCTACGTGTTCTATTACGGTCAAGGAAAAAAATCTACATTATAAAAACGGAAGAACGAGCACCGCACTAGCCAACCTTTCGTAACTCATCGCTCAGCATCAACGCTACATGAATATCCCATTAAATATCCACCAAGCTGATCGGTTAACCAACAGTGTGCGTACCGCATGGTGAGAATTAGAGGAAAATAGAGCACTTCGACAAGAACACATTTCAGTGGCGCACAGTTTGAAACCGGGAGCATGCCCATCATTGCCAAGCGAAGATGATACATTTGCAAGTACACGTTATTGCCCTGTGTAAAAACCATGAGATACTGCCACGTGGATCACGACTGTCCTGAATCTCAGAAATACAACCTAACACGCGAAGGCTACGAACGTGAAAATCCAATAAGCAACAGCTTACGTGAAAATAAAGCAAACACTTCCGGTCGAACGACTAACAGCCATTCGCAGTGGCCCAAATGAGAAAACTGGCATCCTGTCCAACTCCAGCGCTTATCAAGGGATTCGCTCGATTCTGAAAAACGGAAAGCGACTGCGACGAACCAAAGAAGTGCTGCTTACCCACATTTGGCCAAGAAACTAAACCATTAACCAACGTAAAAGTACACAAGGCGATCAAATGTTGAAACGAATTATTGAAAGGCATTCCACGGCGCCCCACATAGAGAAGGCCGGCTACCGCGCGCCGGCAAATCGGTTCACAGAAACGACGGTGCCCTGCGAGAACGATGACCCAATGCCGAGGAGCAGAGAAATGCCGCCACGCGAAACTCGGTGACGGTACGTAGGCTTCACATTCGACTGCGTTAGACTGCAGCGGCGGGTCGACTGTAGCGAAAACCAACAACCAAACTGGGCTCACGTCCACATCCAAACCCGCTCACAAAAAAGTAGCTATGCTATGTAGCAATGACGTCGAGCGCAAATGTTTGGAGAAATGCGGTCCCACCAAGGCAGGACTCGCACGCGTGGAACTTATGACGTAAATGTAGGCTACCGCTTCACCAGGGCCGATTGAGTTGCAATGACTACTGACCTACAGCGAAACCGCCAATTCTACCTGGCTGGTGTCCACCGGCTCCACTTATATTGGGAAAGCACGATTCCGTGAAACTGATTGCTGCTGCGACTTGTGGTAGAAATGCTGCTTGAATGCACCAATCCGGTGGATCGGGGTACGTTTGCGCCTTCAATCGAGTTGCGTCGCTGAAAGGCATTGTTTTGCAGATCAACGACTGCAGTCGTTGTCTGTTCCCCACTGGCGCCCTGTTTGGTAGAGGTGGCGCGCCCTAGCTTGACCACCTTGAAAAAATCGGCAACTGAAGCGGTGTACCATTTTTTAACGGCTATTTGGACGCTTCCCGCATTTAGCTTGCTCACTGGTTTTCCCTTGGGCTGGTCATTGGGCTTCACTTTCTTTGAGCACATGCTTTTCTTAGGCTTCTGGGAATACTAAGGCAAAATTGACACTTACGCTAGTTGCATGTACAGATACTTGGAATAACAACTAAATTAATATATGGGTAGCAAGTACTGCCATCATTGTCCAGCTCGTGTGCTTCTTTGCGCAAACACGATGAATGGATCTCATTTTCACTAAGCTGAAAGCAAAAGATGGCCGACGTCTTTAAAAATGCAATGTGATTAGAACTGACGCGCTGTTCTCAGGGAAGCAAGGTTTACGATCACCAAACTCCATGAACTCGAGCTAATGTGCAATAATTTCTGAAGTTCAGAGAACGAGAGCATTAATGCCCACCTTAGCGAGGAAAGGTCCGTCTTACTTCGTGAAATATGGTCGCGGTTTTGGTTACATAGGACAGACGGGCAACAGCTCGCGTCATGCATTTTTGTGTATACCTTTCGCACTACAAACGTCGAAACACGAAAACAGAGAAACAATACGACAAGGTGAGAGCGTGAGGTAAACAGTAGGCAGATCTGAGATTATGGGGACAAGAATGAATAAAATTCACTACGTTCGTGTAAAACATGCCTCGGACAGAGAAAAAGGTGAGACACTGAACCGCCGCCGCCCCAACCTTGGAGATACCGTCCCAAGAATTCCCGCTGCTAATGAAAGACAGCAAATCGTGTAACCAACGAGATGTGCACAATAAACTTTCCTATACACGCATTGTCGCAATACAACTTTACTTAAGCGTGTCCCATGATAGGCGGTCACTATGCCAACACTGACCAATTGCAACATCATGCAGCAAGCGTTAACGAACTTTCAGCGATGATGAAACTTCGTTTTGGCCACCCGACCAATTGCAGCAGCGGTCGACAAATTTTATGGAACAATAAAAATTTCCCATACGCACTTTCCCTGCCGCGCGTAAACTTGGACAACCGAAACTGCGCATTGGTGGTGGTCCCCTAAATCGTGACGAACGGTGGCGGTCGGCTACAATAAAATTGACGGAGTAAATACTTGGAGCAACTTTATTCACTTGAATAATCGATGCACGTTAAAATATCGGAGTTCCCGTCTTGCGTACAAACGTTGCACGCCGTTTTACTCGCATATTCGTGTATTTACGGTTGAACAGCTTACTCCAATGTCTCTCGGTCTCCAAAGGACCGTTGAGAAATTATTTCAAGCTTATCAATAATTGTCCGCCCGTCTGAGAAACCACTTCTACGTAGCGATACATTCTAGCCGTGTTCCTTCAAGGACGATGGAAATTTATTGGGACCCTCAGGGACGACATGCGCGACGAGAAGTCTGAACTTGTCAAGCTTACAACGTGTAATTAATAGCATTAAATAAATCCGTAAATGGCATCGACACTACAACGAAAATAAGTGAATGACGGCTCGTAGCGCAACGTTGACTTCAAGCTGTATTAACTATGATTGTACCTTGATTTAAAAAGGGTAGTTCTTACCGAGGGAGCATAGTCGCACGCGAGATTCGAGAACCTGCCGCTCCGCAAAAAGATGAAGCTCATCATACTCATCTACTGGCACAACTCCCACTTGTCCGCGTCCTTCACTCTTTATGCATCCGGAAACTGCCTGCTGCGCTATGCGCATCATCTTTGCATTGGAACTGAAAGTGAGGCGCTCCCAGGTTGCCTTGTATTTATTTGCCTTTCTAGATTGTGGATGCGCGCTCGCAACCGCAATCGACTGTTCGGCGCATGTCAGCCAATACACTTTAATGGTGAATACAGGAAGAAGCAAGGGGACGGTGGGCCGGCCCGCATCCGAAAATTTAGATAACGATGGGTAAAGACACCTTTTAAATATTAGTACATACTCGTCATACGTGCACTTAAGGTTAAGTCGTCATTTCGTAAGCAATTACCTGCGCTTCCCGATAGAAAATAGCGTTTGCAAAGTTGTGCATGTGCTCCCTGGTGGGGCGAAGTGGAGGTGATTCACATTTAAACCACTCTTCTCACATTAGCATGCAGGAAGAGTTGGCGCCTCCCATTTCGGCGCTGCGCTTCTTGCCCAACAGGCTTTGGCTCGAAGCCGTTTGGATGGACTGGCGCCAGGCGACCTCCTCTTCTTCCGGCGTTAGCAGCGACGTGTGAATTTTCTTGCCGACCGGCCACTTTTGGTTTTTCATCACAAAGTCGAATGGTGGGCTATGTCGTACCTGACTATCACTGCTCCAGACGGTCAACTTCTTGTTCGGTTTCAGGACGATCTTGGGATGGAATTTGTACGTGACCTCCGTTCCGCCGGCCTTTCGCTTTAGCGACCAACCGCCAATGGTCACTTCGCGGTCGCCTTTGTTAAACAGCATGACGTAGCGACCCTCCACGTCGTGGTCCGAGATCTGCAACTCTCCCGTTGCTCCTGCTTCGCTTTCGTATACAGCCGTTTCTTCCGTGTCGTTGCCTTGCAAAAGACGTCGCCTTTTCGACTGCTTTTTCGGCGCTGCTACATCAGACGACGGAGGAGACGGAGTTAGGTGCAACCGTTTCTCCTCGCCTTCAAGAAGAGTACGGTATGCCTCTATTTCCATCGCTAGCATCAACTTGGTGTCCACAAGGTCGTTGTATTCCTTCATCATTAGTTTTATCTCATCGCGCAGACGCTTAATTTCTCCATCTTTTACTTGCATGCGGGAATTAAACTCCTCGTTGGCGTGGTTCAACTGAACCACCACCTTTTCGTGCTTGCTCTCCAGCGCCTGCATGCCTTCCATAACTTTGGCTCTTTGCGCTTCCACGTAGGCAAGCTTGCTGCGCAGCTGGGATACCTCTTCTTGGACTTTATCCGACGTTTCTTGGCTGACGTCAGCGGCCTGCCTGAAGCTATTAAGTTTCGTCTCGTAGAACTCTTCGATTTCCCTTCTGTTCATCTTGATCTGCGAGTCGAGATCCCTGCGCATCTGATCCAATTCCTCTTGCAATTTTTGCTTGTACTGATCAGTTAGCTTTTGGTTGACTTCAGTTGCAACCACCTCGCGCTTGCTGCGTGCTTCCGTTATTTCTTGTTCGAACAATTGTTTCTGGAATGCCAATTCGTCTTTCAGAGATGTGACCTTGTTTTGCATGTCCACTCGCTTCAACGTTTCCTCCTCCAGCTGCGCCTGCATCTGTTTCGACTCTTTGCTTAGCGCAACATTTTCCTCTTTCAAATTCGAGTTTTCAACGTCGGTAATATGCTGCTTTTTGAGCGCCTCCTGTTGCTTAGTCTTCGCCTCGGCAAGCTGCTTCTCCAAGTGTGCTACCATGTCGCTCTTTTTGGCTAGATCGCTTTCGGCTTTGTCCAAGCGTTTCTTATGCTCCTGCACGGAAACTGACAGTTTTCCGTTTTCAAGTTGCAATCGAGATTTTTCGCGGCTCAATTCGTCGCAAAGACGTCGTGCCTCAGCCAACTCCTTCTCGTAAGCTTCGCGAAAGTTATTGCAAGCACGAGTTATGGACTCCTCGGAGGTACGAACGGAAACGCTCAAGCGCTGGTTTTCAGTTTCCAACGAGCGGACCCGGTCAATGTACTGGGCTAAGCGGTCGTTCAAGTGCTGCAGTTGCTGCTTCTCCGCAAGACGAGATGCGCAGGTGGGTGTCAATGGCGACTGATTTGCCTGAGGATCACCTTCCTCACGAGGCATCCCCACTGCCGTTTGAACTTGAGAAACATGAACAGTGCGACGAGTAGTTTTCTGCGACATAATTCCCTGTAAGAACTAACAAGCTGAATCAGTCAAGAACAGGACTTGAGATGAAAGTACGCAACAAAAGAACAAAATGAAGAACTTATACAGGTTATACAGTAACCGAAATAGTCATAATAAAATGTTGAGGGTCAAATCAACCCTGCCTCTACAATGACCTTAGCCAACGGAATAGTTATTGAATACGGTCTATCTTTAGAAAGAGCAACGAAACGATTACGAACACTTCGCTCAAGGGTTGTTCTTCAGACAACGTTTAGAAAGACCGCTGCGATCGACACAACTAAAGGGTTAGAAATCAAGGCAGAAATGTCAAGCATAAGCAAGTAAAGCAAAATTGGCGCATAGTGAAACGAGAAAACCGGAAAAACTATTTAAAATCGCGCGAGCAGCGGCGGAACCTATTTTGCAGGTAGGAGCCGGCAGGGCAGGCGCGCAGACAAACACCACGATAAGACGTGGACGGCGCGCGACATGAAGTCGACGTAGACCGAATAATGGTTCCAAATTTTCAACAAACCGCCGAAACGTCTCCTTACCTTGAGTGGACTGCGGAGCTCAAAGTGGACGGCTGCTTACACGTTGGACAATGGCGGTGCAAGTAGCATTATTTGATGTGCAAGTATTAATGCATCTTACACAAGAGCCTCCGACCTTCCCTCTAGCTATCGTAAAATTGGCGCAAGTCACGAGACTCACTCTGTTAGGTGTCGCTTAAAATTAACTGCGAATTAGCAAAGAGTTTAACTCTGAAGATGGGATGCATTGTAACGGGACGTTCATTTGGAATGTCCGTTGATTGCCGCGGTGAACCCGTTTTGAACGCTATACGATGTTTCTATGATTACCAAAAAGGGAACATCACCAGTCGCGGGTGCGTTTATTTATTGGTAAAATTGCGAGAAGCAGTAATGTACAATCTGAGCTTTCGGGACGCTCTATTGCCGTAGTCAGCGAAAGGAAGAGGCCTGCTGTTTTGGCCGAAAGGTATAAACAGGCGAGATCGAGGTTAAACGAAAAGGTGTCAAGAGGGAATCTCGCAGCTGCCTGTACAGTGAGTAGCGCTTAACGCAGTGCAACATGCCCATTTTCCTTTGCTACGAAACAACACGTATTACAATTAAGCGACTAGTTTAGCTCATTCATCCTATTAAGAGGTACGTGTGATCTTTTCTAATATCTGCCAAATACCTTCTGTAACTGAGCAATAATTAAGTTTACACTTCACGTTCCTTGACGTGCAGGCTATTTGTGACGTAGTAACGTGGACTGATGGAGGACGCTGAGCGCTGCACTAAGCCGTCATGGTCTTTCCAAAGCTCTCTTTCCTTTGTCTTCCACATCGTGAACGTTCAATCGAATCCGTTTCATATTGTCCTCGTATCGGGGTAGCTGGCAATGCGAGCGAGTATCTGCTGCCTAAACCTTAGCATAAGGCTCATGTTTAGTGTCGAGCTTCCAAACAGGACATGCCCATGGGCATCGTTTTCTGCCCTTACCTAAGGCAGCGAAAACGGGGGGAGGGCAGTTGGTGCAAATTTTCGCAACAGAAAGACGCGTGACGTCACAATCTGTGACGTCAGTGGACGTGAGGTGTAAACTAAATTATCGTTCAGAGTTACAGGTGTCGGGCGGATATTAGAAAAGTACCGGTAAGTGCTTGCAGAGTCATTTGCTTAAGTCGGGTATTTACGCTCAACTTTCGAAGCAGGGCAACGTGACAGGCATACTTTACGAGGGTTAGCTTCCATTCGCCGAGTTACTCTTCCATATAGTTGGCTTAGGCTGACGTTTAGGCTCAGTCTGCACGTCTTCGCAAAGGAGAGCAAAGCCTCGCAAACTATCTGAGGAAAAATGACTTGCATTAAGAGCTGTCTCAAGTCTTACTGTATCGCTACTTTGGACAACGAATTCTGTTTTTCTCTTTGCTCCCAATAGACAAACCGCCAAAACGTCGAACATGATAATGCGCTTTGTTTTGTCTTTGGAACTGACGAAAAATACCTTGCTTACCATTAGGATGTTATTTGGTAGGCAACACGCAATTACTTTTGTGCCTGATCATCAATAATTACTTTGTGTTGGATGCGTTTTACGCTTGCACTGCTTGCGCATGTGCAGATTTGCCGCAGGACCATGGCAGGCTTCACAGGCAGCCGGAGTTGAACATAGGTATGAAAGTGTTCAAACTTGTTTCAACATAATGGAAATGCCTACTGGCGCGTCCACCATGTATAAAAGTCATTTATTGCCTGCACTGCGTTGGCAAACGGCTTGGTTCGCTTTGGAATTTACAGAATTATTGCCATGCATTTTTTAGCACAATGCATTTTGAGAGATCCTCCTGTAAACTTTAGAAGTTAACCGTGCGTGAAGACTTCCGATCGTAGTCGAAGCTTACCAACTTGTTCTTCCATGGTGTCGAACAATTCTCCTGGAGTCCCATTGCCGCTTGACGTTGGCGAATTTACGCTTTACACATGCATAGGTAGGCAATACTGTTAGCCTTCTCTTATTGAAGCAAGAGAAATTAGTAATAAGGCCCAGTGCAGCCTTTTCTTGTGCCAATTTTTTAGTAGTTTACGTCTGTGAACCAAGAAATTTGATGTATGCACGTGCATGACAAATCTCTTATTAATCAGTGAATGTTCGATGGTTTATCAAGGTTGCCTTGTAATCAGGAGTAATGTTGGTTGCTAGCGTGCCCGAGGTGATACAGAAAGTTGAAGTATGTGAACAACGTTTCTTTGCTCTTTTGCGTACAGGGCAAGCGTTCAATCGCATGGCAAACGTTTTCCTGGCCAAAAGAAACGATATTCGAAAACCGTGCGTTATTCGCGTCTATGAGCTGGAGAACAGTGGCATCAACTTCAATTTACTGCGCGTAAGTTGGCCGTGATTGTTTAATTAAGATTGTTTGAGCCACGGCTGTGTAAATTGAGAAGGAAGTGGCCACACTACGTTCAATGAAGCATCCGAACATCTTGCCATTGGAAGATGTAGTCGTAAAGGGGACTCGGCTGCTGATCGTCTCTCCTTTAATGGACTACGGTATTGCGCATCAGGAGTGCTTGTCTTTTGTGCAAGTATCTTGAGCAGTGCTTTTAGGTTCTGTTCGCGACTTGCTTCTGTACCGGTTCAACTTTGGCATGGTTGAGCAGCATATTGCAGCAATCTTGTACGATGTTCTAAAAGGTGTGGAGTATCTGCACGGTCTCGGCTGGATGCATAGGCAAGTAGACGCTGCTAATTAAGGCAGTAAAACAAGGACATGTTTGTTCACCTCGAATTTAATTATTCAGGATTTAAAATGTTTAGAATTAGGATTTGATTAAACGTTTGTCCAGTGGTGTACGTAACCAAAAGTAGCGCACGAAAGGATAGGCGTAAATATTAGTATTATTGCGCTTGACATGTAGTTTTGCAGAACGATTCGCAGCAGTCACATTCTGCTATCCTCAAATGGAAGCGCTTGTTTGTCAGGCTTTCGATTAGCAGCTTCGGTTGTCAGCGAAAGTCGACGACTTCATTCTTTGCACGATTTCGACGCAAACTTTAAAACTAGCCTTCTTTGGTTGGCGCCCGAGGTTCTACAGCAGGTAAATGTTACGACACTTCCGTGTCGTAATTCGGAATGGCGTGTTCAGTTTCCTGCCGGCTACGATTTGAAGTCCGACATCTACTCTGTTGGCATAACTGCTTGTGAAATGGCAAATGGATTTCCCCCTTTCGCCGACATGACCAGTCTGCAGGTGAACAGTTAGGCCGTAGTCTTTACAGCTGATTGATCAATTTGTAGATGTTCATGGAGAAGTTGCGAGGTGTAACTCCACGTCTTTTGGACGCGAAAACGCTTGCCAGTAAGAATATACGCAATTCTTATGCACCTTTGTGGTTAACTCACCTTTAAGACGATGAAGGAATGGAAAATGTTGAATGTTCTCTAAATGAGCAGCGTAACAGATGGTTTAGCGACAAGTTTCACGCTGTTGTTGACATGTGCCTCCGATTTGTGCCATCGGAACGGTAAAGGCGCACCGCTGTCTTTTTCCTTACTGAGTCATTGCATTCGTTCAGACCTACCGCGTCCGAATTGCTGAAGCATTCATTTTTCAAGCAGTTCAAGAAGGAGCGTCGATCGGCGGCTAGTTTCTTGCACGACGTCAAGCCTCTTTTCATAAAGCAAGGTATCCTTGCGGTAGACATTGATAAGCAGTTTTAAAATTAACTAAGTCTTCCAGAAAACGAAAGCGTAATTGCCACAAAACTTGGCAACTCGTGGGATGCCGAAGGCAGGGATCCTAATTTTCTATGGAGCTTTTGTGAATAACAACCTTGACTCTTTCAAGCACATTATGCATTATCCTTCGCGTAAGTGAAACTTCTCACCGTTGTGGGCTGCCTACTGTTTTAGTGAATTCGTAATTGCGCGGCGATCTTTGGACACGTGCCTGCATCCGCCGGGTGTGTCGCGATTGAGTATCTGAAATAAGCTGAGCATGTAATCTGTGAATTTTGTTCATATATTATCATAATGTTAGTGTGGAAGAAAGTTCAGCCGATATTGATAGACAAGCTCAAAGTAGAACGGACATATCTGGGCATTTTCGTAGTAGGATAGGACTATAAAAGCATAGCTGAAGGATAAGCTTTCCATTCTGAGTTCGAAATGGCTTGTGAGAAGTCCACACTTTCGAAGCTGTAGTTGCAGCTGATTGATACTTCTGTTCAACGGATAGATCATTCATACCAACCTGTCAAACCAGATTAATACGAGTGACCGTTTAATTAATCACAACAGAATCTCGGAGCTTTCGGGGTTGCTCACACCCCGTCATCAGCGATAATGTCTCATTATCGCTGATGACGGGGTGTGAGCAACCCCGAAAGCTCCGAGATTCTGTTGTGATTAATTAAACGGTGTCACTCGTATTAATCTGGTTTGACATGTATAACTACACCGTTACGAAACATCCTGTATTTATCATACCAACCTATTAGTAATATCAATTGTTCCTCAGTCGAAACTAACCGCTTGGCGCAAAGAAGAGATTGGACTTTATTTATGCTTTAAGGGGGTTTTCCCACGGACAGGAAATGCAAAAGCACATCTGTCTTCGCACCTCCATGTTTCCCCAAGAAAATGTCAATTTGCGCAGCGAACAGAACAGTTGAATACATAGTGCACTGATATTGGAATAGCATTACGCCATCGTTTCTGTTTGTAGCACCTATGGGAGAACAAGTAATTGCCCAAAGTCATGTTGATTAATGGCTTCTCGTTAAACCATGTCCACTGACTTCCCGGCATTTCATCCATTCTCTGTTACAAGAAATTGCACCCCACTATAAGCAGCTCGAGTTTTTCGCCCGCACTGGCATTGCATGTTAGTTAAATAACAACTGGGAATACGAAGTGAACGCGTGCATTGATGGTGTCTTGTTCCGCAAGACAGTATTCCTTGGATTCGCAGGTGAGCTATTTGAAAAAGCGAATCCCCGCGTTGGAAAGGTCCGGGCAACCTTGGCGCCAACCGCTGGATGTACTATCATCACAGCTGAATATTGAAATATAGTTCGAGCTTCTATACGATTACGCATTGCCAGTGCCACGCCGGGAGTGCGTTGGGCATCCGCCATAAAGTCCATCGTCGATGACAATATTTACGATTGCTTATGAAACCTCGAGAAAAAGCGCTCTTGCAAGCAGTTGGGGTTGCATCTTACAGCGAACAGTCTGAAGATTTTGCTGACGAGTTGCAACAGGCGCACAAGTTCGAAAAAATGATAATGATCAAAAGGGTCAATTCACAGTAGGCCAGTTCAATCACGCTTGTTGAGCAAAGGAGTGCTATTGCCATCGTAAGAAAGTTGGACGTCTCTTTACCAGTACAAAATCTTCAACAACTTTTCCAAAATATCCAACAGAAATGCATTCGACTCCACGCATGATTTGTGATACATTACAAGTAAAAGTTTTCAAGGCTCTTGCACGAGGACTATCGGTTTACTACTCATAAGTATAGAAGACCAATGTGCTCGCATTTACCATTCATAATAACTAGCCTTTAATCTGTTGATCAAACGTCCTCTTTAATGACGCGGTTTGCTGTCACAGATCAAATGGCTTTGAGAAGAGTAAGCCTCTTAACTGTGAAAAATTAAATGAAACGTAAACGCAACAGTGGGATTATGCTTGCGTGAAGCTGTTGAGGTTAGAATATACCGTGAAAGAACGTCGACTTGACTATAAATGGTTGAATCATCATTTTGCAGAACGCAGTGCCATTCATCCACGTCATCCAGACCGCATTCCGTTTCTTGATCGTCAATACCGGGAACGAAGGCCCAACCACGTTGACGACGAACTTCCTCAGTAGCTTCAACGCGCAACCGCAGCACAAGGGACTTCAAATGGAATGTATCGCCAAAAAAGGATATGTCCGAATGGCGTCTGCAATCGCAAACTATCCATACGACGACATCTGCGCGTTCGCTTTTCACGGAACGAGCTTCCTGGATTGCCGAACGACAAAAATAGGACGAATCTCGTTTTCTGACATCCTCACCCCAAAGCACCATTGCCTCGCGATACAGTTCTTTGTATTGAGAAGCGGTCAAAAGCTCCTCGTAAGCCAACCCATGGATTTGGGCAAACTCCCGTTTCAGCGGATCACTTATGTGAACAGGAATAACAGCAACGCTTTCCTGACTATTACGGACCAAACACTGTTGCAACAATTTCGCTACGAAGTCCTTGCCGCTCTTTCGTTTACCCGCGACCAGAAGCAACGCATCCGGTTTCCAGTTTTCAACGTCATCGTAAGCCGTATCGTCGGACACTTTAGATGGGCACTGTACTAAAGCGGTCATCCGGAATGGCTGCACTCAAATGAAGCACCGGCAAGACGCTTTCGACCGGCTAGGACAGAAGAGCTGAGGAAACGCCACAGAACGAACCCTACTGCTTCTGTTGGAAGCAATTCCAACTCAAAAACGGGGTTGCGGAAATGACTGCAGGCTCAGGAGTCATTTCGGAAGCTTCGGTAAAATAAAGGAAGTACAAAACTAATCAGTCAGAATCTGCCCACCATAGAGAGTAAACGAGGGTCAGTTACGAAAACCACGCCTCTTCAGTACGGTACATTCAATGGGGCACTGGCAAATTTGACGGATCAAAATTTCGAGAAAACGCGAACCATGGAGAAAAAGTAACAATTTATTAACAGTCAAGCGACCTGGTACGCAATGCGGAAACCTTGACCTCCGTGAGACTGAACGAACCGTGAGAAGACGACTTGCTTAATGTTTAATTCCGAAATTCGCAGGTTACACGATACCGTAAGAAATTTGTATGCATTCCGACCTATCATTCATGCTTCATTCGGTTGGACCCCTGATTTTTCGCTATCTTTATGTCTACAAAGCGCTTCTCATTGATGCAAACGTGTCCTTCATGCAGGGTGACGCACAGGTGCACTATATACGACTACTGAATAATTATTCGCTTCACAGACGCGTTCAAATGGGATAATCCCGGACCGCTGACAAAATGTAGAATGTTGGCTTGGCGCTTAGCTTATTCAGCTACGCACCGATTATTTCCTATTAATGCAATTGCCATTTCATTGGCTGAGAAAGAAAAAAGCGCGAATGCGACTGGAAAAGTTTTTCATTGATGCAAGTCGGCATCTTCGTATTACACGTGCTTCGGTACCGGACATATGAGTGAAAACGTTCGTGAAATAAATTCCGCGGCTCAGTGCATGCGCAAGTAATTACAGCATCGCTAAACAGCCTAAGCAAGCATACAAAAGTGACAGAACCAGTTGTGATGCCGCTCAGCTGATCCGTATCCGTCACTTTGGCATTGACCTTCCACTGAAGAAATTAAGCAAGCTGCACATTTGGGGTATCCATTCCACAGGCTGAGCATAACATTTTTTACCATCAACAGTTTTACTAAGATAAGTACAACTTGGAATTGGCAACGCTTTCATCTCCGTCGGGAACTTCAGGTCGCACTACAATATTTACCGCTCATCTTCTTTTAGTGACCCACATGTAAGAACGGCATCACACTGTGGACAGAGACAACATAAATCGCAGCTGTTTGACATGAAGCCTATTAGGCGCTGAAGTTCACAATTTGAGTATGCAAGCGTGCGCATCCTTCCACCTGCATTGGTGGCCGAAAGTTGCCGACATACGAAATAACGAAAGATCAAACAACAAAATATATCAATGTAAAGTGACTTGGCTTTCCATCTCCTCGCTGAGGACGTAATCAGACGATTCCGAAAGCTACGAAATAAAAGATCGCACGTTCATTGTTCGCCAGCTTTTCACAAACATAACTAACAAAGCAGCCACTGATTAGGTTGTTTCGGTGCTCTCACAGGCATCAGTGCACAGAACTCAACGGGTGCCTCAAGCGTACATTAACAATATATAATGGGAAGTGATTGCAACAAAAATTTTAATTTTTCAAAAACAATAAAACGCGGTGGGCTCGCATTGCACAAGTCAAGAGAAATACATCATGTAACATGCCTCTTCGGCTTACGACAATGCATATTGAATCTCTTGGCTGCCTGGACGAATTGGCGTTTGCTGGCCATTTCCCGAAACATAATCGAGACGTACTCGTGCTTCGGTAGCTCTTGGAAGAAAGGCCCAAGAAAGGTGGCATATTCCCGCGTCAGCAGAAATAGCACGTCGCAAAGATATTCGACGCAGTAGGCGAGCGATTCCTTCTGGAGCCTCTGGAAGCACTGAACCGCAATGGTGTGACCATGTTCGGTCATCAACGGTCCCAGGACATCCACGCCGAACGACTTTGGTAAGGTGCACAAAAAACGCGACGCCAATCTTACCAACGCAATTTCGTCGAAAGTAAGCGCCGTCATGGCCAGGCGTACCGAAAGAGACAAGTTGACATCGGATGTCGCCAGAAGATTATCAGTTCCGGTTTTTGACTTGCACTTTTGGCAAACCCCAATCGCAAACGTCAGGTACATCTCCAGAAGGTCAATAGCCGCGCTGCTGCCGAGGCCGGCGATCACACTGGACGTCAGGTAGTTGAAAACGCAGACCAGCGGCTCCCTGCAGTCGGGAAAGTTGGAAAACAAAATGAAGATGTTCCTTGCGAACGTGAAGACGCACGTTCGAGGCGGAAACAGCAACTGCAGAATACGCAGAAATGTAGGAAGCAGCGGTTTGGACTCGCACTTCAACGCCAACAGAGCGGCGTTCACCAAGGTGCATATGCTCGCGGCAAAGTCGCCATCCGACCCGCTAACCTCGTAAAGCGGTTCCAGTAAATTGATTATTTGGCCAACAAAATCTAGCGACCAAGATACGACAATCATACGCTGAGATCCTTCAATGGAACTCCACGACAGCGCCTTGACCTGGTGGATTACGCAGTTAAGTTCGAACAGCGCCTCGGATTTCGTGAACGAAACTTCTCCTCTGCACATAGCCTGGAGGCGTTCAACGTGCGGCGAAAATGCCTTCGCCAGGGCGGGCAGGCCAACGGCAGGGTCCTTGAAGGATAGCACATGTGCGTAGCAGGACAACAGTCTGAAATACATATCCCGCGGAACTTCTCGGTTTTCTAGCTGCTGAGCCAAGCGCAATTCTACCCGAGACGCCACCGCCATAGCGGAAGAGTTCTTTAAGCCAATGAGCTCCATCAAGGCATCCAGCGCCTTGTCAAGTGATTGAATGGACGACAAACCATCAAGAACGACATCAATGAGTGGTGAGTGCAAATTGTAGTGATCAATTATGGATGTAAAGCACTTGATTACTTCGCACATCGCCTTTAGGACGTAGGCGTTCGAACGGGGCAGAGATGGAAGCGTATCTCGGAGGAAAGCGACCACCAAGTCGGCCTTCTCTTCGGTAACGACATCCGAAATGGAGCGGAAAAAGCAGAGGATACATTCGACGTCCTCCCAGCGCTCGGAAGCCGTAGCTTGGGAATCTCTCAGCAATAGCTGACAATGGGTCAACAATTCCTGGCACAGAACATCGCCAAGAAACATGTAGCACGAAGTCAAGTTGTCCTCGCAACTTGTTCGATAAGCTTGGAACTCCTCCTTGCATGTCGCGTCCGAAGTTGACAACACTTGTTCGCTAAGCCTTGCTTTCCGCATCAATGCTCTGAATAGCTGCAGGAAAATTCTTTGTATGTCCGGCCACCAGACAGTCTGAGTATAGGCGTCATGACCTATGACGTCACCGTGAAAGCTGGACCAAAATCCGTGCGTCATCATGCTGATATGCTCGTCCACCGTATATACCCCGGGAGTTTCAGTAATTTTTAGCAAAGTTTCCACAATGTCGGCAACGCAAGGTTCCGAAAGGTGTTCCAAAATGAATCCGCTGAACTGTTCTGAAAGGGTGATGATCATGTTGGCCGTTTCCCACGCCGTTGGAATTTCCTCGCATATTTCGACCTGTTCATTCAAAAAGGCGAATCGCAACTTTTGCGCGTACTCGAAGAGCAGCATAAGGAATGTCGGATGCTGCTCGATCTTTGGGTGCTTTACCACGGCCGCAAAGAAGGCGCTTATTTCCTCAATAAGGTCCTCGTTGTCTGCGCAAGAAAGGCACGCTTGAATTACGGGAAACCACGACTCCAGGTCGGTTGTAAATTGGACCCATTCGCTTGCGCAACGTAGAGCCTTCTCCATAGTATACGTCTGGCCAACGACCCCGGGCAGCGCAAAGAATTCAGTCAGCATCTTGAGCACACCGGCTTCAATTTTAAGCAGTTCGCCGCGAACAACGGCACGACGTTCAGGCTGACAAGAGAACGATACGAATTCCTCCGGCAAAGCGCCCGTTATGTCGAAAACGTCGCCAATCTGCCAGGTGGCCTGTTGTTCCAACAGCGTTGGAAGCGGATCTGGCCAGATATCAGGCACGGCGCGAAGTATGCACAACGACAATGCGTGCAACGTGCGAACGTGAACGTACTGGGGCGTCTGTCGAACGCTGAACTCCAACAGGGCGTCCTTTAATGCTAACAAATGGACGTCCATCTCGTCGCACATCCAGTGGGAGCGCAATATAACGCACAAACAGTTTGCAGCGAAAAAATGAGTTCGATGATCGCACGGCTGCGACAAGAGCTGAACCATTGTCTGCCATGCGGCAGGACCCGCTTGTACGGCGAGAAGAAATTCATGCGCCTCCTTTCGCGCCGATGGATCGGCTGAGTTGTAGAACTGCTGAATCGCAACTTCAACGTCCTCCTTGCTGCACGACATTGCGAATACGGAGCCTGCATGCCAAAAAAATATTGAAAACCCAAAACATTTACTAAATGTTGCTTTTGAATACTTCTTTGGTCTTGAAAAATTTAGGCTGCAACCTACGCCAACAACCCTGAGACAACCCTGACTCCTTCCTGAATTTCGGGCAAAAGAAAAACGATTCGCACGTTCCATGGCGTACGATTACCGGCGGATGGCATTCAGGTAATAGATTCATAAGCTGCCAGCAGGCGATAGTTCGCCGCCCCTCCTTGAAATACAGACGCTCCTCGCTACCGTGACAGGAAAATGATTCGGAGGAGACGGTAATATAAATATGGACAGTCGACTTCAGCACTTAGCCTCGAAAACCGGCAGCAAATCCACAGAATGTTTGATCAGTTACTGCCTAGGGATACACGTCAACTGACTCCCGGCCCAACTGACTCCCAGCTCAAATTGGCACTGAGGCGATTTGATTGGCTGCGCCCGAATCGACGTCCCGCGTGATTGGCCGGCGCTGGTGCGATTCTATTTGTCGTCATGCGTGGTTGGCCCACCTAGGCGCGATTCTATTCGTCGTCATGCGTGATTGGCCGACCTAGGCGCGATTCTATTCGTCGTGCCAGATCGCCGCAGGAATTCATGCAAATCGGGATTCCCAATAGAAGTTTTCCGTCAGACCCACGCTTATCTTTTCATGACCGACTGGACAGACGCGCCCGTCAGTAGTCTCCAAGGAAACCATTGGTCACTCTATCTCGCTATTTTCAAGAATTACAGGAAACAAAACACCATCTCGCGAAGAGCTATCACTCCAGCTGCTTATGGCGCTCAACGATCAGTGCAATGTCCAAAAATTTTGCAAGAATTTAAAGAACCAACATATTTGCATGAAAGACAGTCTGGAAGCGCTATTGTTTCTCTCTACATAGCAGCGTTAATTGTTCCCTATTCATTTCGGCTGTATAAATACGTTTAGCTTGTTCCATTTCACTATAGTTTGAGCTTGCTCTGTCGTTGTTGAAGACTCGCTGTATCTTCTTCGTATGATCGTTCTTCTGAAGTTGTTTTGCTTGCCCTGTCACTTCCCACAGTTCACGAAATCCTGCACAAATTCATTGATCGAATGCCCAAGAAGAAAAGCCGCCAATACAGCAGGTAATACCTAATGCCCTAAGTGATAGGCCATTTCACCAGTTGTCCGATAAAAATGATAATGAATTCGACCGCCTTCTCCTTCATACTGAAGTGAGATTACTCTCGAAAGGTACATGGTTAACGCGGTTTCATGAGCTCTTCGGCTCAGTTGTTTGATTTTTTGATCAGCACGACTATCCTCTTTGCGAACATTTGCGCAAATCTACAATTGGATGTAGCCTATGTGGTCGGTTTAATATTTCAAATTTAATTTTAATATTTCTGACTCTGACGACGGCAGTCGAGTCTGCCGAAAGCTACGTTGCTTTGGGTAAGTTACCCAAATAAAAAGTTTCTTACTCACAGGCGACACGTAAAGAAGAGGAAAACAATGAATATTTCAAATTCAACAAAAGGAACAAGCAGCTCCAAACGAACGAACAAAATACGAATAAAACGAACGCCGTAGTCGACCTACGTTAGCCGTCAGGGCACGGACGGCTAACGTAGGTTAACTACGGCGTCGGCCGAGACGCAGACATCCTTCCACTACGTATGCAACAAGAGGATGTGTATCCAATATGCTATGATTTTAAATTTCAGGGCACGGACGGCTAACGTAGGTCGACTATGGCGTCGGCCGAGACGCAGGCATCCTTCCACCACGTATGCAACAAGAGGATGCGTATCCAATATGCCATGATTTTCATTTCAGGGCACAGACGATAGGAATGCGCGGATTGGAGCGTTCGTTTTATTCGTATTTTGTTCGTTCGTTTGGAGCTGCTTGTTCCTTTTGTTGAATTTGAAATATTCATTGTTTTCCTCTTCTTTACGTGTCGCCTGTGAGTAAAAAACTTTTTATTTGGGTAACTTATCCAAAGCAACGTAGCTTTCGGCAGACTCGACTGCCGTCGTCAGCGTCAAAAATATTAAAATTAAATTTGAAATATTAAACCGACCACATAGGCTACATCCATTGTAGATTTGCGCAAATGTTCGCAAAGAGGATAGTCGTACTGATCAAGAAATTAAACAACTGAGCCGAAGAGCTCATGAAACCGCGTTAACCATGTACCTTTCGAGAGTAATCTCACTTCAGTATGAAGGAGAAGGCGGTCGAATTCATTATCATTTTTATCGGACAACTGGTGAAATGGCCTATCACTTAGGGCATTAGGTATTACCTGCTGTATTGGCGGCTTTTCTTCTTGGGCATTCGATCAATGAATTTGTGCAGGATTTCGTGAACTGTGGGAAGTGACAGGGCAAGCAAAACAACTTCAGAAGAACGATCATACGAAGAAGATACAGCGAGTCTTCAACAACGACAGAGCAAGCTCAAACTATAGTGAAATGGAACAAGCTAAACGTATTTATACAGCCGAAATGAATAGGGAACAATTAACGCTGCTATGTAGAGAGAAACAATAGCGCTTCCAGACTGTCTTTCATGCAATTATATTGGTTCTTTAAATTCTTGCAAAATTTTTGGACAATGCACTGATCGTTGAGCGCCATAAGCAGCTGGAGCGATAGCTCTTCGCGAGATGGTGTTTTGTTTCCTGTAATTCTTGAAAATAGCGAGATAGAGTGACCAACGGTTTCCTTGGAGACTACTGACGGGCGCGTCTGTGCAGTCGGTCATGAAAAGATAAGCGTGGGTCTGACGGAAAACTTCTATTGGGAATCCCGATTTGCATGAATTCCTGCGGCGATCTGGCACGACGAATAGAATCGCGCCTAGGTCGGCCAATCACGCATGACGACGAATAGAATCGCACCAGCGCCGGCCAATCACGCAGGACGTCGATTCGGGCGCAGCCAATCAAATCGTCACAGTGCCAATCTGAGCTGGGAGTCAGTTGGGCCGGGAGTCAGTTGACGTGCTCCGCTGCCTAGAGCGTTTATGCTAAGCCTGAGCCTACCTTTAGCAGCAGTTTATAGTGAACTGAAGTATTCATGTTACCTGACAATCTTATATTCTTACAAAAGGAAGTAACCTGCTTTTCATGCATATACAGTTGGGAATCCATTATCCGGAACTTCCGAAACGGAGCACGTCAATTCGTCCTAGGCCACTTTCGTCCTATTACGTTTTGCCCCCAGCGCGATTCGATTGGTCGAGCAGACTCAGTGGCCATAAGTGATTGGCCGACATAGTGCAATTCTATGCGTTGTGAGTGATGGCCGACCCGGCGCTATTCTATTCGTCGTGCGTGATTGGCCGGCCGTGCGCACTACAGCTGCAGAGATCCAACTTGCACGGCACCTTATCGAGTCGCATGATTTGTTTGCAGGTTTGCGCCCTTCTACATGTTTAATCGTCCACCCTACACGGATAACCATCGTCATCGTATGCCTTGATCTTATCTTCTCACGTACTATTCCTGGGATAACCGAGCAGGCGCCGACTCTTTGAGACGGTTTTGCTGCGTAGCTGGACTACTCAGGCGCATTACACGTCACCTCCATTAAACCAACATCGGAACAACGGCTGATCAGAAGAAGTTGTGTAGAAAGAGTATATCATTTGTGTTGAAGGTTTGCATCGGACGTCTCAAACAATTTCAAAAATAACCCGTAAATAGTGATGCACAATTTTAAAATTAAAAATGTGCTAATAGAGGCCATTGGACACAGCAACGGAGGAAGAGGGCAGAAACATCGGAAAGGGCAGGGGAAGAAGGAAGGACACTATCGGTAAAAGAGTTTAAGCATTTTAATTGTACAAGTACGTTTGGCTTGCTCCATTTTACCATAGTCTGAGCTTACTCTGCCGTTGTTGAACACATGCTTCATGTTCTTGGTATGATCGTTCTTCTGAAGTTGTTTTGCGTGACCTGCCACTTCCCACAGTTCATGAAATGCTGCACAAATTCATTGATCGAATGCCCAAAGAAGAAAAGACGCCAATACAGCACGTAATACCTAATGACCTAAGTGAATGGCTATTTCGCCATCTGTTCGATAAAAATGATGAAGAATTCAACTGCCTCCTCGACCGAGTCGCGGGCATCCTCCGTCCAGGTATGCAGCGAGAGGATGCGTATCCAACATGCTATAATTTTCATTTCAGGGCACGGACGGCTGTCGTAGGTCGACTGCGGCGTCGACCGAGTCGCGGGCATCCTCCGTCCAGGTATGCAACGAGAGGATGCGTATCCAATATACTATAATTTTCATTTCAGGGCACCGACGGCTCTCGTAGGTCGACTGCGGCGTCGACCGAGTCGCGGGCATCCACCGTCCAAGTATGCAACGGGAGGATGCGTATCCAATATACTATAATTTTCATTTCAGGGCACCGACGGCTCTCGTAGGTCGACTGCGGCGTCGGCCGAGACGCGGGCATCCTCCGACCAGGTAAGCAGTGATGCTCATGGCTACGCCCGAAATCGCCTCTCTTTTCCAGCTTCAACGGTTGCCCTCGGCCCGTCGGGATGAACGTGTCGGCTGACGTGACGTAAATTGGCAATACGAATTTGCATTTAAAAAAAGATCAGCTTTGATAAGAATGCGCTGATTGCAGCGTTCGTTTTATTCAAATTTAGCTCGATCGATTGGAGCTCCTTGTTCATTTCGTTGAATTTGAAAGATTAAACTGACCAAATTGGTTACATCCATTGTAGATTTGCGCAAATGTTCGCAAAGAGGATAGTCGTGCTGATAAAAAAATTAAACAGCTGAGCCGAAGAGCTCGTGAAACCGCGTTAAACATGTACCTTTCGAGAGTAATCTCACTTCAGTATAAAGGACGAGGCAGTTGAATTCTTCATCATTTTTATCGAACAGATGGCGAAATAGCCATTCATTTAGGTCATTAGGTATTACGTGCTGTATTGGCGTCTTTTCTTCTTTGGGCATTCGATCAATGAATTTGTGCAGCATTTCATGAACTGTGGGAAGTGGCAGGTCACGCAAAACAACTTCAGAAGAACGATCATACCAAGAACATAAAGCATGTGTTCAACAACGACAGAGTAAGCTCAGACTATGGTAAAATGGAGCAAGCCAAACGTACTTGTACAATTAAAATGCTTAAACTCTTTTACCGATAGTGTCCTTCCTTCTTCCCCTGCCCTTTCCGATGTTTCTGCCCTCTTCCTCCGTTGCTGTGTCCAATGGCCTCTATTAGCACATTTTTAATTTTAAAATTGTGCATCACTATTTGCGGGTTATTTTTGAAATTGTTTGAGACGTCCGATGCAAACCTTCAACACAAATGATATACTCTTTCTACACAACTTCTTCTGATCAGCCGTTGTTCCGATGTTGGTTTAATGGAGGTAACGTGTAATGCGCCTGAGTAGTCCAGCTACGCAGCAAAACCGTCTCAAAGAGTCGGCGCCTGCTCGGTTATCCCAGGAATAGTACGTGAGAAGATAAGATCAAGGCATACGATGACGATGGTTATCCGTGTTGGGTGGACGATTAAACATGTAGAAGGGCGCAAACCTGCAAACAAATCATGCGACTCGATAAGGTGCCGTGCAAGTTGGATCTCTGCAGCTGTAGTGCGCACGACCGGCCAATCACGCACGACGAATAGAATCGCGCCCGGTCGGCCAATCACGCACAACGTATAGAATCGTGAACAGCGGGCCAATCACTCCCGACGAATAGAATCCCGTTCTCCCGGAACCTGCGATTTTCGCGGCCTGCGATTGGCGCGGGGCTGGCGAATCGCGCACGTCGGCCAATCACGCATGGCCTCAAGTCGCCCTCGACCAATCGAATCGCGCTGGGGACGAAACGTCCTAGGACGAAAGTGGCCTAGGACGAATTGACGTGTACCCTTCCGAAATCCGGAGTAGTCCAAAATCCGGAACTTTTTAGCGCTTACATGACGTCACTTACATGACGTCACAGGCGAAAATGACATTTTGCGACGTATCTTTTGCACGATAATCTGGGACGCCTGTAAATCATCGTAACACAGTAACACATTCGTTGGTCAGGTATGCTTAGGTATGCGAACAGCCTCCCTTCGGAGTCAATTAGTAAACTAGAAGAAGTGGACATCGAGGAGGTGTTTAACATAGATAACGATGCTCCGACCGCTTTTTCCCTGACGGATGGTGAAATAGCTGAAATGGTCTTGAATGATTGTGAACATAATCGCAGTGACGACGAAGAGGACGTCGTGAGCACCGCAAAAAGGGTTTCCACACAGGAGACAGTGAAAATGTGTGACAAGCTTATTGAAGCACTAGAGCAACGTGCGTTCATGACAGAGCACGACATCATGGCGATTTATAGAATCAAGGAAAAGCTTCTACAACAAACACCACGATTAACCAGGCAGATCACCTTAAGCGAAGCGTTCAAAAACGTCACCGAGCAGAGAGCTTCGACGTCCGCGGAAGGCGCGCCCGATAATTGAAAGAAGCTACTAATTTCCTAGATAAACTGCTTGAAATTACCTACAACCTCTACCTGCGCCAGTAAATGGATTCTGCACTTGGGTTCGGCCCAAACCTTAGCACTTGCTTATGTATACGTATTCGTAGAAATGCACAAGGTATGCTGCAGGAACGCAGCTATGTACTAACAGTGTACTGGTAGCTCAATAACTTCAAAGCATTCCACATATTCCAAACTCCGGAAAATTCCGAAATCCGGAATACCCCCGGTCCCGAGCATTCCGGATAATGGATTCCCAACTGTATATACATATACAGTAGGCCATCCGTGTCCGCGGTTATCGGTTCCGGCGCATACCGCGTATAATCAAATTCCGCGTATAATCAAATCCCCTGTACAAAGTATACCCAACCCGGATCGTTGACAGGTTTATGGCAAGAATGATTGATGAGTTTGTCAAGATTCAACATGCTTAACCTGTTCTGTTCTATTACGTTTTGATGCAGCTTTAGCTTTACTGTTTCGGCCAGTCTGAAGAATCGACCTGTACGCGGCAGTGCAGTGGGCCCTCATTATCCGCGGTTATTGGTTCCGGCAGATATCGCGTATAATCGACTCCCCTACACAAAGTACAGAATAATCTATAGACAACGTGCATGCTTCTTCTTGTAGACTTCAAGTATGCTCTACTTTACTTGTAGTGTCTAGTGCTATCGCAAATGCTAAGTGAGTAGCTGTCGCAAATCGCAGCGTCTTTATGTTTAGTACGGCAAAGACCCGTTTTTCAAAAAATATCATTTATTGCGTAGCTTTCGGGACCTGACTTGGTCCCGTCATCAGCGCTAGGTAAGGCGCAACCTTCTTTGAAACAATAAAGGTCGCAAATGGCAAGGAGAGAAAGAAACGAATGTATAAGGACTTGTTTTAAATAACTTTAAAACTGAGGCTCCAACTTTAAACCACGATTGGGTTTGTTTTTTACGAAGACCCACTGGTTGGCTCAAGAAGGGCGCAACCTGTCTTGGACGCTACAACAGACCATATTTTGCTGATGTCCACACCTTCGTCCCTGTTTATACAGACGTTGTGGCGGATGTAAATCGCAGCGTCTTAAAGAATATCAAAATATTGATGCAATAATATTGAGCGAACTCGAATATGCTGCCCTTTCGGAAAAGGTTCGTTCCATCTTTATCGAAAGCTAAAAGCTGCTGTTCTATTTAAGTCCATGGTTTTTCGTTCACATGTAAAAGCAAGCGTTGCGTCTGCAGTGTTTTCATATTAGCTAAGATGGGGTTTACTAACGTAGAAGGCTTTCTAATCTCGGCGTGTGAGGGAATAGCGATGATATGAAAGTCCGCACATGTTAAATCCAAGTTCAAACGTCACAAATGTGTTAACGTGGCGCAACGCCTCAACGACGTAACACATTATTTCTCCTAATAACTAAGCATTCTTCTTGTTTAATAACGTAATATGGGACAGATAATATGGGACGTCTCTTGTTTAATAACGTAATATGGGAATATTACGTTAATATCTTCTTGTTTAATAACGTAATATGGGACGTCTCTTTCCCATCACTGACGACGGCACCAGAGTGTGCCGAAAGCTCTGACTGATAAGCGTTCTCATCTGTGATATTTTCTAATAACTGCCCATCCATCCGCTGGTAGGGCGTGTGTTCAGATCTATTACAGATACCACCAAACGGGTCGACAGCCGAAAAAAGACATCCGAATATGGGACAGATGTCATAAATATGAACAGAAAAAATGTCATGTTCATTCTCTCCGTTCACTCTTGCAAAGGCCCTTTACTGGTGCCCGCCGATGCGCCAGTTAGAAACATTGTTATGGGTAGCTGTCTCTGCTTTCTCTTTGCCTCATCAAATAAGTCCTGGAGTAGCTTTAAGCAAGCTGCAATCCTTCGGGTGATGACAAGGCTACGTTTCATCGATGGGTCATACCCGCGAGACCATTACATCCGGCCCGCGAATGGTCATATATGCCTCCAAACGGCCCGCGGCAGCAAAAAGGTTCCCCACCCCTGCTCTAATTAGTCCACACACCGCTATCCCTGACACCATTGTTTCGGTTAAATGAAGGATTATGTCGAATGAAGAGCGCCTCTTTGATCTTGCGCAGGTGGTAAAGGCTCTCTCGCGACATAATATTTTCAGCTTGACATCGTGCAAACAATGAGAGCAATGTTCGACGACTGCAGTCTTTGATCGCATTGTCAATGACCTCCTTGGATCGAGGGTTTGAGGTTGCCACAGCGTATTGTTTGCGTACCGCTCAGCATTTCATCCGCTTTCTTGTAACGGTTGACGCTCGACATGTGTTCCCTGTACCCACTGGCAGAGCGTTTTTCGTGAAATTACACACACCGACTAACAAATGGGAAAATTCTGTGAAGTTTGAGAAATGAAACATCACCGACCCGTTACAAAGAACCCTGTTTTCAAGAACGCTAGCGAAAAGTCGGAACTGCTCTCGAAACTGTTGGAACACGCACGTAGTAGCAGAATGACAGCGGATAATACGTTTACTATGCTGCACGACTATTATACAGCGTCAATCTTGTCAATTTTGTGTTATAAAGCGGTGATTGATATGATAGGACTGCCAATGTAAATGAACATGTGTGGGCGTTCTGTTCACATACGTGTGAACGTGCTGCAGTCTCGCATATGTGAACTGCGAGTCGTTCTTTTCTGTCTTTACCTAAGCTTAGGGTCAAACATAAAGCGTACAATCGGTCTGAAGCGTAGCTCGTTTTACTTCAACAGCTTGCCTGACGCCTTTTTTCTACCCTTACCGAAGCCTAAACTGAACATAAGTCTTATGTTTTGGTGCTGGGCTTCAGGAGGGTCAGAGAAGAGGGCCACCAGGTTTCTGGCAGAATTCAGTCTGTACGTAGCTCATAATACCATACCGTAAGCGAAACGTTCAGACAGCAGGCGTATGATGCTTCGCATTAGGCGGTTAAAAAAATTTGGTTCACGAAGGAGTACTGTATGGTAGCGAACATCCGCTGGGGAATTCCGGCGGAGAAATTTTCTCCGCGGAAATTGCCGAGCACACGAGCAGCCGCGGCCTACCTGTCAAACGGGAAACAGTAGGGGGGAGGCCCAGCAGACAATCACATCAGACAATTAAGCAGGGTCATGCCAGATAGCAAACAGATCTTGACATTGTACTAGGCGTGTCGTTGGAAAAACATAGCGTTGTTGTGGGTCGAGTGGTGCGCGGAAGAAAGGACAAGAAAGAATTCTGTCGCGAGAGTATCACAAACTTTAGGAGAAACGGTTACCACCGTCACACAATCGGTAGCACGGAAGATTAACAGGAGTGAGGCGTAAGCTACCCGGGTGAACTTCTAAAGTGGAGCGGCTCCCCATGCAAAGTTCCCGACAATTTTTGAGAGGTCAGCCGGTACGTTTCACCTCAAGGGGCGAAGGCGATCTGAATGTTGGAAAAGCGCAGCGTGTGGGGGCCATGGCCATCCGCATCACTGCTGTAAGCAAAGGCAAAATATAACCACAAAAGCTGGAGCGAAACGGACAGGGCCATGAACCTAAGCGTATTCATTTTGTGGTGGTAACAGTTACATAGAGTAGTGACCCGTTTGCGAAAACTCTCGAAGTTATTGCTCTATGGATTGGTGTGGCATTGCTTCCAGAATTTTTCCTATGAGGATAAGCGTACCATTAATCAGTCATGAACCACCTAATATGTGAGACGAAATTGAATTGGCGTTAAGGAGACGGCTGTTCTGCGAGGCCTAGGTTAACGCGTAAAGGAAATTAACGCATTGAGGTATGTAACGATGGAATGACAGCGAAGGACTAAAACCGCTTATTTAGTTGCACGAGTAGGTGAAGGTAAAATGACTAATGCGAATAACAAAGAACAATAAACGACAAAAGAGAAACTAGATCGAACGAATCGAACGTTGTTGTATGTATCATATGACGATAAGGCGTGCGCAAGCCTGATCAGCCTGAGTACTGAACGAGAGGCCACGTGAGATACAGAGCGCTCTTGTAGGGAAGCGCAGTGTAATATACTATGTACTATGTAAAGTTAACTTAACTATACATCTCCGTGTTCCTATGAATTAGGAAACTAAAAACCACATTTTACCCATTACTGCTGCGGTGGATTGAAAATGAGCTCTAGTAATACAGCGTGTATTTGCACCTTATGTTGATAGGTGAATTTACAAATTACTAACAAAAACGGTGGACAAATGGTAGTTCAGCAGGGTAAGAACGGCTTATAGAACTTTACGCAAGCTAATAAGCCATACGAACGGAAAAAGGCATTTCTCAAGCAGCACGATGGGATTATAGCTGTACATGAAAAATGACCCGGGCAGCGGACGTATCCAACGGTGATTCGTCAGTATTCATCGAAAAATGACGTCATTCTCTCTCCGGACAAACCGCGTTGAGTCAAATCCGCGGATAAAAAATCGCGGATACGGAGGGCCTACTGTATATATCTTGTCGAGTTAGTGAGCAAAAAGTGTGAGTAAAAAGTGTACGCTCCAAGTGGTTGTGTTTCGCTACAAGTGCATTGCCAACTAGCGCAGCTTGTAATGATTTGGCGTCGAAAAGTCGGCTACCAAATTTTCCCTTCTGATCCAAACTGGACCACGTAATCTCTGCATAATCCATATACGCGTGACCTTACGTTGCATTACCTTATGCCGGCGAGGGAAAACGACAACCTTCGGAATAATGCATGTAATGGTGAAAGAAGAATCTAGTCGTCAACGGCCCAGTTGAGTGCGCCTGCTATTTCTTTGTTCAGCAATGATGTTGCTGGAAGATTACGGCTGATACACCCGTTGAGTTCTATTCACTGTTAGCTGTAAGAACACCAAAGCAACGTAACCAGTGGTTAGTTATGTTAGCGAAAAACTGGCGAACAGTGAACGTGCGATAGCTTTTATTCGTAGCTTTCGGAATCGACTGATTCCGTCGTCAGCGAGATGGTGGAAAGCCAAAGCTTTCCACCATCTCGCTGATTAGGAAGCTGGTTAGGTTGCTTTGGTGTTCTTACAGCTAACAGTGAGTAGAACTCAACGGGTGCATCAGCCGTAATCTTCCAACATGATCTACCGCCTCGTTACAAAGAAACCAGTGTTCAGCAGTGGTTGTCTTTGTTGAAGAGCTTGTTCATCAAAAATATGTGCAGCAAAACTTTAAAAGAAACACCTATTGTCAATACGATACCAGTGCTCGAGAATGCAATACTGCTGTCCGAAGTTAACCACGGAGTATATATCCTTTCCGTGAAAGCTATTCGCTCATGGGCGTTTTATCCTGATAGCAACATACGTGTACATATTTCCAGTAAATTGAGTATGAATCATACTGATAGGCTGGTTACTGAAAGGAAAGAAGACATTCCCTGAATCTTAATTCACGAAAAGGCAAACAGCGGTTATTAGGTGAATGAACTTTCAACTTTACGTAGAAGTGCAAGCGTGCGGACTCAGTTTTTTGTAATGGCCTGTTTTGGCATCGGATTCGACAACTGTTGCTGCCAATTATATTCCAGCAGTGTGAAACACTGACGCACTTACGAATCGAACTGCCTTCAGGGACTGTAAAAAGTGCAAACATCCTGTTTGAAGGAAAGTAGGGAAAGAGGAAAATGAAGCAGAGAACACATTTGAAAAATTTTACTGAACTCCAACTGTTCGTTTGCAAAAGCGCACTGTCCGTTTCTACAACGCAAATGGATGACTAGATTCGCGTGGACGCTAGCTTGCTAGCCCGTTGCTTTTGTCATCTGGTTCGTCTTCCTCGTCAAAATGGGAAGTTGGTGTTTGCAAAGACGTTCGTTCCTCGGAAAAGCGGTTAGCGCACTCCTCGGCATTCTCTTGCTCGCACCAAAATTGCACTGTGCATGTTTTTCTGACCAGCAAATGTTCGTTGACTCCTGCCCACAGCTGACTGGCGGTCTTGCATATTGTGTGCTTTGGTACCACCGCAAAAGCAACCACAACGAATTCCTTGCGAGGAAGCTGCGGAGTAAAGTTGCGAAGTTTCACGGTGACGTAACGCTGGCTTTCAGGGGCCATAACACCGCACACGGGATACGGGCGCAGTCTGTCAGGATCAGAGCTGTGCAAGTAGAATGTTATAGTTGCATTTGCTTTGTTGTCCAAGTGAATTCTTTTGACGTGCGGCCGATCGTCGGAAGTCTTCACTCGCCAAACGAGTGGTTCGGCGGAGACTTTGCGCAGAATCGAGTGGTCGCACATTTCAGGAGAACCGCAAAGTGCTCCTACCAAGTCAAGCAACCATGCTAGACCGAGCTGCGCTTGCCCGTAACAAAGAAATGGTTACAGGAAAGACAGGTTTTACATGCTCTTTAAACAATGTCACTTTAAAGGCACTGGTGACACAGCATTGGCTACTTTAGTGCGAGGGCGTACGGACTTAAACACTGATGCGGTGCTTTCGCTACTCTTAAGCGGTTCATCAGGACATCCATTAGCATAAACGCCGTAAAAGCTTGATGGCAGTCTCAAATTCTGTTTGACAGCTTACCAAGAGCATCTTTGCCGCACGACAAGGTATTACATGTGGCTTAATGTTATTTAAAAGTGAGCACGCATGCTGGTCGTTAGGGCGACTAAAGGCAACAGCGCAAATGCACCAATGGTTCGTTTAGTTGTTAACGCATTTCTTTACGACGTTGAAAATTGGACGTCTTGTAACGGGTCTTCTATTTGTCATGATGGCACGTACGGCTTGATTCCGTTGGAAGTAGAAATATTGAAAGCAGGTAGAGAAGAAGATTTTCTGCAGCATCTTAACAACAGCTTCCCTGGTGTCATCACATTAACGATAGAAAAAGAGGTAAGTAACCGACTCCCTTTCCTTGACGTTTTAGTTTTAAGGGAAGGGAGAAGACTCTCAACGAGAGTGTATCGAAAGCTGACACACTCGGACAGATACCTCCATTTTACCCCTCATCACCCTTTGTCGGTGAAGAAAGGTATTGCAGCGGGGATGATAGACTGTGCGATCACGATATGTGATCCTAAATATGACATCAGAAATCAATCACATCGTGATCACACGCCAACGGAATGGTTACCCCAAACCGTTGGTCGACTCTATCATCAGAAGGTTACAGCAAAACAGAAATATTGGAGTAAACTCGGAAAGAACAGAACCGATAATAATGATCCCGTATTATCATGGTATAGGCGAGCACATACAACAGCTAGGCCGCCTACACCACTTCCGAGCTTACTTCAGATCTTCACCGAATTTGCGGACCATTACAAGGAACGACAAGATCAAAGTTCCCTCTGAGGAAAGGCCCGGAGTCGTTTATGAAATTAAATGTAGTTGCCACGCCTCCTACGTAGGGGAAACGGGCAACACTTTATTTCACAGGTTCCATGAGCACCTGGCAGCGTTAACCAGGTACAAGAACGCAAAATAAAGACTCAATGGAATACAGACCCAACCACAAACACTTGACTCACGAAAGATCATGGATGACGCCAAGAAAGCCTCCAGGGTCGTGGAGCATTCCTGTCAATGCTCACATGACCTGCGACCTAAAATAATCTGTCGCGAGAGCCTATTCCACTTCAGGCAAATAAAGGAGGCCCTCTTCATTCGCAATAACAACTGCTTGAATCCTGATAGAGGAGTAGAGGTCAGTGACATATGGAATGCACTCATCAGTAAAAGTAAATGTTGCACCATACAACCTGACCCCGCTCTTCAGCTTATAAATACCCAAACATCGGAATAAATGTCACCATAACATTCGCTGAAGACGGAACAAGAGAGTTCCGAAAGCTACGAAAGGTCATTGTTCTGAAACGTTTTCCTAATAACTGCCCATCCATTCGCTTGTAGGGCGTTGTTTTCGGAGTACTTTCAGACATACTCTCGACTTCCAACGGGATCAAGCCGTACGTGCCATCATGACAAATTTCTTTACGACATCATAATTCGGAACATTCAATCGCTCGTGACGAATTAAAACGCCTTGCAACGCGTAGCCCAATGTTACCCACATAATATTGCGCTGGTAAAATTAATTAGAAAGAATTATAAGTTCTTAGCTTACCTGCTAATAACATAGTACCAACAGTAAGCCACTGAGAGCTGTATCTATCCTGTGTATGCTTAAGTGAGAATTCTGTGCAGCAATTAAGAGATTACAGTATGGTTTGCAACAATACTGTTGATTCTATGACCTACGCTGCTAGCAAAAGTAGCTTATGAACCTGGGGAAGTTCAAACTTCTAACAAATCACTAGCACCTCTCCAGCAATGCAGCCAAGAAACTCTGTAGCATTGATAAATTGATGAGCGCAATTGCTGTTTTGCCTTCGTATAAGCTATTTAAATTAGCGAGTCATTATTCCCTACTCCAAGAATCTATTGTCAAGCAGCTGTTCTTGTTATCTTACTGCAGCTGTTAGTAATACTTACAAAGAACAAATGTCAAGTACTCATAGCGCAATACGAATATATGATATATATTTAGATGATTTGGCTGTCACAACTAGAGCGAGAGAATAACAAGTCATCGAATGATATCCCGTACAATTGCCTTGACTGCTTACAGGTCCTGAAAGTGACCACTTTTGCGATGTGGTCAATCCGGAAAAGCTACAACCTTAGTAGGACACGAAACTGCACATCCCACATCATTTCAATCATAGCAAAGCGTACCCTACCAATAGGAATGCATAAATAAGCAAATTAGATAACTTGGGCTTACTCCTTTAAAATGCGATTAATTTTCTCTACTGGACAACTCATGGTTCTAATAAGTCAGCTGCATAGGGGATTTTCTCCATGCTGCCGAGTACGGCTAGCGAAAATCTACCTTTTGTCAACTTCCTACCAACCTGAAAAACAAAAGCTGCGCAGCGAATTACGATAAGAGCAGTACCTCGTGCAAGTCATTAGACGAAACGTGGTCAATCATATTGCAAAACTCTTCCATATCGATTGTCCTTCCGTTTCCAAGAAGCATTTGCACTGCAACATCGTTGGACACATAATGAGGTAAACCCCTTTCCATAATTAGCGTTCGTTTAGCTGCCTCCTTGGCGCCTTTTATATCATGCTCGCTGACGTGGCCCTGGGCTACTCGTCTCAATTCGCCGACTGCTGTTTTCAGGATCGAAGCCAGGTCTTCCGGAGTTGTGCGGACGTACATGCCAAAAAGGCCGGTATCCGAATAGAAATAGTTGAAGCAACATGACTGCAAAATAAAAAGTGAAAACGCAACCTCATTTCGAAAAGGAAGCTTGCATGAACAGGATCCAGTGCGCTTGCAGCAACGGCACGTTGAAAGCGAGGTGTCGGTACAGAATGGTAGCCATAGGCACCTGTACTGCCAAGGATGGAACTGAACACCAGCTGTGCAGCAACCGAATGAACATCCTTGCAGCTGGAACGAAGGTTTGCTTAGAAGCCGCTGTCGTTCGCCGTTGCAAATGTTTAGATTCATGGCGTACCTGAAGCCCTCGTTACCAATACTGGCAAACACATACGAATCCTTGTACTCTTCCGTTCTTTCCCCGCCAACGTAGTTGGCAGCAATTGGCAAAAGCCGTTCGCTCTTTCGAACGGGAAGTTGCTTCGACACATACGACACGAGCTTTTCATGTTCAACGCCCGATCCGACAACGACGCAAGCATTGGATACCAAATTTTGTTCCACAAACCGTTTCACCATCGCAGGGGTGTGCCTTTCAATCATCCATTTTGGAGAAAGCAAAGCATGCCCCATTCGTGACCTCGGATAGGCGACAGCGTGGAGCATTTCCATTAACGCTGGAAGTTAACATTTTTCAAGGCAAATACGTACACGCATGATGGACGTACTACTTATTGTCTGAGTATATGTTAATTATAATCATGTCATGCAGGCATCATTCTAGTTTTTACTGCTATGAAAATATTCAGGGCTACTTTCCGTGGTTAGCGAATCTTATAATATCGGGACTGAATATTTTCAAAGCATATTTATGCATAGTGATTGTAGTGCACATTTGGAGAACGGCAGAGGATTCATAGTAATATTCCTCTTCCGTAGAATAGTATTCCTCTTCCTATTCTACGGAAGAGGAATACTATTCTACGGAAGAGGAATATTACTAGGAATCCTCTGCCGTTGTCCAAATGTGCACTACAATCACTATGCATAAATATGCTTTGAAAATATTCAGTCCCGATATTCTAAGATTCGCTAACCACGGAAAGTAGTCCTGAATATTTTCATAGCAGTAAAAACTGAAATGTTGCCTGCGTGACAAGAATCAACATATGTTCAAGATTTGCGCAGCCCAGTACACGCTTTGTAGAATAAAAAACAAATTTTAGAAAAACGTTATCGATTTCAGAAACTCACTGGCAGCAGGATTTTCGTAGGCCAACTCCCGTTCGATTTCCATTCGTTCGCTTGTTTCACCGAAGTACCAATCCTCATAACTGACATTATAAACCATTTCTGCTAGGTAAGGAAGGGCATCCGTTCTGAAAGAATCAACTTCAGGTAATCGCGTCACTTCGACCAACTTTCTCCCTTGCGCAAGCTTAACTGTAGTGAGACCATGTTTAGTTAATACGATCTTTTTGAAAACATCTGTACAGAAACATGTTACCGGTGCTTGCCTTGCCTTCTGTCGTGAAAATCTGAACACAGAATTAATTGTTATTGA
>CBXJ02000361.1:24864271-24984271 GCA_000612645.2 Trichuris muris
CCACCTGCAGAATAACTTTGGAACCAAGAGAAACGCGCACCCTCGTGTAAACGGACCAATGAATGATTTCAGATAAGAAGGCATTTTTTCTGGTCAGCACGTCACCCTATGGGCCGCAAATATACGAACTTGCCGCCAGTTCCTTCGCCGAGAAGAAAAGGTACGCGTTTTCAAATTCGTGAGCATCGTACAAACGCGCGTTGAGCCAACAGCTGAGCAACGGGGTCAAAAGCATTCGTAAAGTGACCATGTCGGACGGCACGTAGCAGGTCAGCAGCGATTGGGAGAGGCAAAATACATCATAACAGGTTTTGCTCGCTTTACGTGAATTCCATTGTTTAGCAGACGGAAAAGCGACCACCCTGCTTCTCCCTATGATTTCAACGCGAAAAAGGGCAAGATTATCCTATGATGGTTTTCATGGTGTTGCATTTTTATGGATCTTTCCCGTTGCTTCTGTACTTTGATTGATCTATACGTAAACTGACACGGTCAGAAAATATACGAGAGAAACCTGTGCGTCGTTTCCTGACCATGTCCTCTTATAACTACTCTCATTCATCCGTTGGTAGGGAGACCGTGTCAGTTTACTTATAGATCCATCAACGTACAAAAGCAACGGGAAAAATCCGTGAAAAGACAACACCATGAAGATCTATGCTCCCGTTAAAAGACATCCAGTCTTTCGAAATGATGGTCTTCAAATTATTTATTGAGTTTATTTAAGTTTGAAAAATTCTTTCAATTCTTGAGACTTGGATGTTTCATTACGGTATAGTTACGCTGTGTGCTCATTATACTGTTTGACTTCGCTTCGAGTGCTTATTAAAAGTAGTTTATATATAGCAGGGGAGCTTGCTGAACTGGTGACTGGCTGGGCAGTCGACATATTTTGTGTTTTGCACTGATGACGGGTACAATGGCAGTACCCGAAAGCTCTGCTTTTGGAGAGAATAAAAGCATTCAATGAACGGGCGAAATCCGTTCATATTAGTTCTTTCGCAGAAATGCACAACCCCGTTGGAACGGAACTTTTTAAAAAAATAGTTTATATATATATATATATATAAACTTCCGTGATTTCCTTCATTCGTTAAAATCGATGAGCCCGCTACAAAACATTGACATATATATATATATATATATATATATATATATATATATGATGTTGAGTTTTCACGGATTTTTCCGTGGCTTTGTACGTAAATAGATCTGTAAGTAAACTGACACGGTCTCCCTACCAACGGATGGATGAGAGTAGTTATTAGAAGACACGGTCAGAGAACAACGTACGGTTTAATCTCGAATATTTCGGAACGCTCGAGTTCCGTCCTCAGCGAGAAAGAGGAACTCTAACTTTTTCTCGCTGAGGACGGAACTCGAGCGTTCCGAAATATTCGAGATAAAAAACCGTACGTTGTTCTCTGACCGTGTCTTCTAATAACTACTCTCATCCATCCGTTGGTAGGGAGACCGTGTCAGTTTACTTACAGATCTATTTACGTACAAAGCAGCGGAAAAATCCGTGAAAACTCAACATCATAAAGATCCATGCTCCCGTTAAAAGACATCCCGTTTTCCGAAATATATATATATATATATATATATATATATGGTATGTTTTTCGTTTGTTGGAGAGAAACACGGCAAATTCCCCGTCGGTCTTTATTGTGCAATAAATATTGCGAAGCTTTCGGACGTTACCTCGTCCATCGTCAGCGCTTATCTCAATCAAGTTGGTTTCTGTTGCGACAAAGACAGTTCAGTTTGGTTTAAAGTTGAATGGGAGTGGGTATTAAAGTGATTGCTTTACAGCGGAGCTAGTGCGTAAGAAATAAAATGTCTTTGTCGCAACAGAAACCAACTTGATTGAGATAAGCGCTGACGATGGACGAGGTAACGTCCGAAAGCTTCGCAATATTTATTGCACAATAAAGACCGACGGGGAATTTGCCGTGTTTCTCTCCAACAAACGAAAAACATACCATGAGGTTCTACCCCGTACCAGGAAATCCTATTTTCAATTACATATATATATATATATATATATATATATATATATATATATACAAACTTGTATTACCATTTTCCTCTTACAGCTGGATCAGCTATTTGACCGAGCAGATTGAAATTTGTCGCAAACGTGATCAAGGAAAAAGATGCTCCGTCTCCATGGTGGAAGACGTTGGAAGCGAAAGCAAGCGTCACAAAGAGTGTGTCACCTTAAATTCCCAACGTAAGGTCGTTTTGTAAACATGTATTTTGAAACTCAGACATTCGCCGGGACGTGCGACCGGTCACGTTCGATCGCATTTCCAAGAAAGAGTACGGGTGACTTGCCAGCCGCGCCTGATCAGTCCGTCCGAAATAAACGTGTGTCAGCCGACCGTTTTCCAGCATGCTCGTCCCATCCTGAACCCGTTAGGTTGGTATAAGGAGACGGTGAAGTATTCACCATTGCGATCTGTTGATTGCAGACCAGCTCAGGCAGGAGGATCAGTCCGTTATAAAAGCGTTAAATGAAAAGATAAGGATAATATCAAATTTCTTCGGCACCAGCGGAGAAGAGGGCTCGTCCGCACCCGTTGCAGAAGGTAAAGGCTGTCGAGAAGCTCGAGAATTGCTGATCACCGCGGTAAAGCACAGTAAGTCTTTCAGTAGTATGCATTTTCAGCCAAAATGGCAATGTTCTGTCGTTACAGCAAACCGGCTGTTGGAAGCAATCAACGAGCATACTCGCCTAGTAGAGCTGGAAACCGGAAACAAGGGGAATGGGCAGATTCGTTACTCGTTGGCCCATCGCGAAATCCCATCTGTGCCTTGCTCGCAGCTCACCCAAATAGCGGCGGCGCAAATGGAATGCCTAACCAGTTTGTTGAACAGTTTGCAAATAATGGCAGCGGACTTGCAGCGGGTTCAAAGGGAGCTGCATCACTACAAATTGTCCCCTGAACGCCTTCTCGCTTGTCATTTGATCTCGGAAAAAGCGGTGGACACCCACGAAGGCGGCGTTTGCCATCTAAGCACTTCGGAACGCTTGGCATCAGCCGCTGACTCTGACCACGCGCTGCACGCGGCAGTAGTAGGGAAACCTGCGGCACCTGCAGCAGTGAGCAGTGAAGAGCCGACCTCTGAAAACCACCCTACTACATCATCCGTAGACGTCAACTGGGCCAATGGACAGCTTGGCATGTCATCCGATTCATGAAACTTCCTACATTCATGTAATAAAGATTTTCGTTTGCGCAGTTATTATAATTTTGAACCAACACGACGACATTTTGTCTCAGGAGCAAAGAGAAGCGGAAAACATTCTTGCTAATGCTTGGCGCTAGCTTTACGTGCGACGCACATTGTGCAAGACGGGCAATTGCGAATTTGCTCATGGGAAAGTGAACCAGAGGAAAACAATTTACGGAACATACTTAAACGTAAACGGCGTATATGAGTAGTTCGCACAATGGTTAGTTCAAGCGATTGGAGCAAGTACACGACTGGAGAAACATCTTGAGACCACTGGAGTTGTAAGCTGAATTGGCGAAATCACGCAGCCAATTTAAATGAGCCCCCTTATTTGATCTAGTTGTCCTTGAATCTAGCCTGCCAAAGTTTGGCCAGTAGATTTCGCATTGTAGCAGGTATCTTAACCTTAAAAAATGTTACTGTATGCGGACTATGGGTCTTTCCTAGTAGCAACCCCCTAGGTGGCGCTGAAGTCGCGGTTGGTGGCGACCAATCAGAAAAGAGAGTGGCCGACCAATCAGAAAAGAGTTGGGCGCAACCAATAGAAAATGACCCTATCCTTTACAGTTTAAGTGGTGCCACCATCAATTCATACGATTTCGAACGAAAAGCAGGAATGCCTTAGTCCCAAAACAGAGAAGCGATGAAAAATTGTCTACCTTTCTATGCAGTGTCACGACAGCCGCAAAAAGGATGTTTCCTGCACGATTTGACGCGTCTGTCTCCCATCAGCATGCGGAAACGAACCAACAGTTATTCAACGCAACCCTAAGCAACACGTGCTGCGGTACAAATTCCTTATAGCCCCCCCCTATAATTTAGGGGGCGCCACCGTCGTTTTCATGCGATTTGCACAGCCATGATTTCATAAATTCCTCTACGCTGCGAGCAACACAACCGAAGGCACCGCTTTGTGCCTTTACCTAAGCCTAGACCTTAACATGCCAGTTGTGTTTGCCTTAAAGACTATGCAAGCAGCACAACCATAGGCAGCGGTTTGTGCCCTTACCTAAGCGTAGGCCTCAGTATAGGGATCAGGTTTCTCATGTACATTATGAAAGCAGCACAGACATCCACTTTTGTCTTCTGTGACGTTGAACGAAGGCAGTAATTTCCAGCAGCCCCAACTACGCCACATGCTTGAAGATCCAGGAAACTATTAAATCTTTGTGGCAATCCGATAATTTCAGTTTTATCTTAACTTTCTTCTGTCATACTGTTCGCACAAGGTCTTCGAACTCTTTCATCCGAGGCACCACTCCCGTGAACTTATCATAATCTTTCCGTGCCGTTGTCGTCTCAGCCAATCGCATTACTTTTGCTCATGGATGTCAGCCGTATAAAAACGTGCGGAATTTTCTGACCAGTTCGTTGAAGTAGGAAGATGAAATTCGGAAACTTGTGGTTGATGAGCGAGGAGGAAGTGATTACGTTTTTGCAGGATAGAGGTCTTTTGGCAGGGGAGAAGCTGTGTGCGAAAGGCCATGCCATGAAAATGACATCTAGAAGTGGGCGGACTCCCACGTGGAGATGCCTGGCTCAGGGTTGCTGTGAAGAAGTTTCTATTCGAACTGGAACATGGTTCGAAGGTAAGAATGGCTTCATTAGACGTAAATTGTAATTCATGGTTAACAGGACCCCGTGGGAGACTCCCGCTACGCACTGTACTCCTTTTTATATACGATTGGTGCCGCGAGTTCACCCCAATTTGGAACTGTGTGAACGAATTAGGTATGAATGTTCCACAATACGTAACGACGGTATTATTACATGTTCCCTACAGGGATGAACAAAAATACGGCTGTAGCATGGAACCACTGGATGAGAGTGGCCGCGGCAGAAGTGGTTTCAAGGCAGCCGCTGATGATCGGTGGCGATGGTCTCATCGTCGAGCTTGATGAGACCATGTTTTCAAAACGAAAATACAACGTTGGCCGCGTGTACCCAGAGCAGTGGGTGTTTGGCGGCATTTGTCGCCAAACGAAAGAATTTTTTGCGGTCCCGGTAAAAGACCGCTCCAGCGCCACACTAATGGCGCTGATTAAAAAACACGTGAGGCCCGGGAGCGTCATTATGACTGACAAGTGGAGGGCCTATTCAGGCCGTTCCGCTGAAGGGTTCACCCACATGACGGTGAACCACTCAACAAATTTTGTCGACAGGGCTACTGGCGCCCACACGCAAACAATAGAATCGCTGTGGGCCCAACTGAAGCGGTCTGTCCGGCTGCGATGTGGGATGCACCGCAGCATGCTGCGGTGGCACTTGGCCGAAGCGATGTGGCGCCGGAAGTATCGCCGTGAACAGGCATTCGACCAAATATTAAAGGACATCGCTGCCTTGCACCCACCATCGTGATATGCACATATATTGTATGGAATAAACTCGATTACTTATGTTTCCTTGACCCTGAGCCAGGCTTTAGCATGTTTTGCTCAATAATTTCAAAATCAATTCGTTTTCAAAAAGCTTCTTAGCCAGATTTGTTTATGAATAATTACGTCGGCTGGCTGCACTTGAGAGTGGTCTGCAAGTTTCTGCAATGTCCCTTTCACAAAACGCATTAGCCGGGAACGAACAGATCTCAAAGACGGAAAACATTGTAATCCATAAGCGAATGAGTTCGCGTTGTCCTTTGGGTAGAAGGGGTGCACGGCTAAAATGAACGTGCCGATCTTTCCTATGACAGTTTGCGGCAAAAGTTCCGCTAAACATTCTGTAGGCGGAAAAGGTATGTTGCCTTATGAAGTTTCCGCGTTGTAGGGCTACACTGTAATTCTGATCATCTTCAGTCTATACATAAAGTACAGAAAGAAGAATACCTTTGACTATGATGTCTTGCTTCCACACTTTCCCTTCTGGTTTTAGCTTAGGCTTAGATCCTACTTTGAGCGAGCCCTGTGCCTGATGAACGTACACACCCATTCTAGCGTTGACTTTCCACACGTTTCCTCATGTTTTGGCTTAAGCTTAGGCTGTACTTTAACCTATACGGCATGCAACGGTTTACCCACCTACTCACTCTAGCTATCATTCTGCACACTTCTATTTAAGTTTTACTGAAGCATATATTTGCGTTCAAGTATGGTCGAGCTTTGACAAAACAGACTCACTTTCACAACCTCAATCTTAGTCACGTCAGCATCACTAACCTTAACGTTTGAGCATGTCGTTTTGCGGCTAAATGCGTCAACTGAGCGAGAAAGTATGCTATTTCTAGTTGCTCGGCCGCTTTGCGGCTAAGTCTTTTCAATTTCGTGCAGAGTACGTCGCGCAGCAACGAAAACGACATCAGCGCCGCCTAGGGGGTTGCTACTAGGAATGACCACAAAGTACCACTAAAGACCGATTTAACGAAGCTTTTACTATTAAGAAAAAGGTGTGTTATGTTTACCGCCTGCATTTCAAATTATGTGGAAGTTGTATCGTCGAACAACGCAGATTGTGACCTGCAGTACGCGGTGTTCTACCTCTTCAATGGTATGGTTGTAAACTGGCATGAAATTCTTAAACAACTTCACAGCGCTGTTGCTCGGTCTTCATTTTAAAAAAGTTTGTCTGTAGTTTTCAAAACTGCTCATGTCCATTCTGCACATCAACTGTTTTCTTGTGCGGTCGTACGCTGCATACGAGTAGTTCTGAAAGCTACGGGCAATCAATTGAGTAAAATATTCACAACAACAATGTCAAGTTCGTAAAAATAATTCTCTCTTTTTTATGGACGCAAGAAGGGCGGACCTTGGGCATCCATTTGTCGATCCCTATTTCCATTGAACGTAATTTCGCCAAAGCTCGACTCCGTAGTCATTGAGATTGTTGATTTTATAGCAGTACCATTTATTCACTCATCCAACTTAAATAAAGATTCTTTGCGACAGGAGAACGCAGTTTTGTTAACATGCTCAACTTTGAAGATATGACCCCTTTTTGAACTTCGATCAAAATTATATGCATTACGCTGTAAGTGTATGTGTTACGCTTAATAACCGATTGTCAGTGACTGGAAAAACGCTCATTGTTAAACTGTTCATCGTTATTGAACTTAAATTAAAAATGACCTCATACATGTAACATAAAGCATCTTAACTCATCTCACTTTTAGAAAATCACATTTAAAGGCAAAGAAATGAGCATTGACGCAATGCAATGGTTAAACAGTGGTTGCAGAATTTTATAAGCGTTTAAGTATGATTACAACAAGTCCTTAAAGCAAGAAATGTTCGGCAATTTTACATTCTCGCTGACGAGCGTTCCATGCTTTCAAAGCCAGAAGTCCGCATTTACAAAGTTTTCGCCACTCCCTTACCTGCATTCAAACAGTAGGAAGTAATGTTTGGGAAATCGTATGGAACTTCATCAAAGAGTTCTTTTCCTGACGTGCCCCTAGATTCTACGACCCTCCGCCCGTTTGTGGCAAGCAAGAAAGACGTCTTTGAAAATTACACTTCCAGTTTGATAATAGCGTAATCGTTATCCGCGTATACTGTAATGATTTTCCTGCTAATCGTTTCGACGTTGCGTTTGATCCGAATTTGCTTCCCGTCCGTTTCTAATCTAGCGACAGCTTTTTACGCTCAGTGCTCTCCTGTGCGAAGGGAACGCACCCTTTTACTTCACGTGGTCCTTAATTAAGTGCGTAGCAGCTTAGTGATCGTCGTATACTTTTCTCCATGTCGCATATGAATCCTCAAGTTTACTTGGATAATCCTTCCGCAATGGTGTATTCGGTATGAATGTTCATCGGTCATTTTTAGCCCACTTTGCTGACGAAGTCGTTCTTAGGCTGGCACGCCGCTTCCTGCCCAGCAAGCGCAACTTTCGTCTAGAATGCCGGGCCCTCGTTATCTCGCGCCAGGAATGAGCCCCTTACCTCCAAATGTTGCCCACTCGACGTTAAGAGGCCAGCTGGGCGTAAGCAGCAAAAAGTCAGCCTCCAGTTCGCATCGCCAGCAGCAGAAGAAGGTGCGCAAGGAAAGTGACAAGGAGATTCCCGTTGCGGTGAGCGGGCGTTTGACGAAACCTTCTTTATTCACGATAAATGCGAGAATGAACATTTCTTTAGGAGTTGTTTCCATTTGTGCCTGAGGCGCAAGCGTACGCCGACTTGCTCGTCTTCGAGCGCAAGCTCGACAGCATAATGAAGCGTAAACGTTGCAACATACAAGAGGCGTTGAAAAGGCCAGTAAAAGTTAGAAGAAAGTTGCGCATTTTTATTTCGCATACCTTCTTCCCCGCAAAGAAGGAAGAGGTGCGCATGGTGGGCGATTTGGTGGAAAGATTATGCATTTCCATTTGCAGGAGGAGGACGGTGCTCCCTGCCTCTCCCAATGGGAGCTTCGCGTGGAAGGTCGACTGTTGGACGAGGTGCCGGGACAATTTCCTGATGAACCATCCATTGACCTGAGTCGCTTTCCGAAAAGAAAGTTTTCCTCGTTTTTCAAAAGTTTGGTCATTGAGTTGGACAAGAATCTGTATGGACCAGATAATCACTTGGTCGAAGTACGTGATTTTATAATGAGTTATTTACGTCACTGGTGCTTGTTTCAGTGGCATCGAACAGCGCAGACCGTTGAGACGGACGGTTTTCAGGTTAAACGTCCTGGGGATCGCAATGTGCATTGTACCATCATTTTGCTTCTTGATTACCAGGTAATGTTCAATGCAGTTTTGGCGTTCAGTTTGGTCTTTCAGTTCTTGGACAGAAAATAAGCATTTCTAAATTAACGCATGCTCGTATAACGCGCTAATGTGATTTAGCTGTTTGAATAGCTTTTGATAAGCACCGGGCCGTAAGAATAAATTTGATACGCTAACTTTATTTGTTATGCCGGACAGTATTCTCTGCGAATTTGCGGACGGAAGACCAGTTTGGAAATGCATGATTAGATATTTTTTAGCCAATGAAATTTAAACTTGACGCGCGTCTGGGAAGATTGCTCGGACTTCACACGGACACCAGAGCCAGCGTTATTGAGTCGCTGTGGCAATATATAACGGCGAACAAACTGCAGGATCCACACGAGCGCGATCACATTAGGTGCAACTCTTATTTGGAGCAGGTACATTGCCCAGTGCAAATTTTATTGCGCGCGTAGATTCCCCTTCATTAGATATTCCAAGTGAAGAGCATGCGTTTTATGGAGATTCCTCAGAGGTTGAATGCCCTGTTGCACCCGCCCGATCCTATTGTCATAACACATACGATTACGTAAGCCATTAATTGCCGGTTGTTTCGTTCTTCCATGCTGCCAAGCATTTTTTAGCGTTGATGGAAGCGAAGCTCAAAGAAGTAGAATGTACGATGTCATTGTTGAAATAGTACGGAAGGATAGTAGCGGCGTCACGCTTTGATTCAATGCGTCCTTTATTCAGGAAGACCCAATGAAAGGCCAGATGATACAGTTCTTGCAGTCTGACCAAAACGTGCAAGAGCTCAACGGATACGATACGAGAGTACGGGTTTGGATGGTTTATTTTTGCCACGCTTCCCGATTTTAGATTTACGACTTAGTGGAACAAATCAAGCAGTCAAAAGTGCTTCGAGATTCTTTTCTCGCGTTCTCCCAAGATCCGCACGGTTTTATACAAAAATGGTGCATTTCTCAATGCAAGGACCTGAAGGTAGTCTGTGTTAAAATTGAACTTTCTTAATAATGCTTCATTAAAGCTGATGTCTGGCATGGTCTGCCAGCCGGAGGCCGAGCGATTGACCAAATTTTACGCGCGACCTTGGCTGAAGGAGGCTGTTCAACGCTACATGCATTCTGTGGTATGTTCATTCGCCCACGTTCACGAATGCTTTTGAAATTGCCTGTTAAGCTTCTGAAGAGGAAAGCCGAACTCGACGCCATTTTGTCGGGAGAAGGTAGCCAGAATTGAATCGCGTTTGTCGAACGGCGCGAACTTAGGAGCGCAGCAATTCTTCCAGGATTGTGAAATTGGTCTGTTGAACTTTTTTTGTTGATCACATTTGTAGAATGTGGCCTAGTCCACCAGACCATTAACTTGGTTTTTCGCATTGCATCGTTGCCACTAATGTAACTTTCGTGTATCGAATCTTGCATTTTTTAACCTTAAGAAAATTTACAATGAAGGTGAAACTTGTCTACCACTTTTCAGAGCAATAATGACAAAATGGGATTTTGCTGGCAAAGTTGATGCGGCGCCTGTCATTTTGATGGCAGTTCGAACTTTCTGATTTCGACTCACTGTTGGCATTGTCATATGCTTATGTTAGCATTGGCAGTTACCCTGATTTTCTCGTATCAAATGGTGATATCATTAGAACTGACAAAGTAATCCTCGCGAGGACTGGCTGTTTGCTACTGAGCGTTTAATTGTAACTGAAAATGCGTGAACACCGTGCTGATAAAACTTTGCGCGCGATGCATTATTCCGATAATTTTTTCTGTTGAAGAACCGAGCCTGGAAAGTCATTAGTCAAAAAGCAGGGATGCGCAAGGAAACCATCCCTTTCCTACTTTTTTGTAGCAGTCAGGCGAGACAGTTTTCCCCCCAGCTTAGTCGTGTGGCCTGTTCTTAATAGCACTTGAATGTGCTCGTGCTCTTGTTACGCCACTGTTCAGCTGTGGGGACGTAAAGAATGTTCCTTTCACGACTATCGCTTTTCCACACATTGTACGTGATGATCATTAATACTATACTGTAGGGTACAGACCCTTTTGCCGTGCGGTGCATCGTGCCTGCTCGTAGCGATGGGCGATTCGTTTGCGAAGCAGCACTGCCGCGCGGTTGTATGCCACATAATGCAAAGCATTGGCTTCCACAACGCTTGGAGCATTTCAACTGACGGTTTAGCCTGCCTATTAGCCGACCGAATATACACTATTTCAAAGGCGGCGTTGTTCTTCAGTCACGCGTGTAAGTTTTCAGCATTGTAAAATCGCAGGCGCGCAATCCTGTGTTCCGCAGTTGGCCGTACCGAACCAATTCTGGATGACATTGGCTTGGTATTCTCCTGGATGGGCGTATCGTTAACCGAAATTGTCGATTACTTGAATCAAGTGGAAATGGTGCCTCCAGTGCACGCGGTATGTTTACCTTTTTAGCTTTTCGGCCTATCTTGTTTGTCGCTAAATAATTCTACCCGTGGTTGTCCACTTTAAGATGGAAATAGACGAGTTTTGTCTCTCTGTTTTATACCAAGTGACAGGTCTGTGGAAGTTTACCTTAGACTGGCCATTCTGCTCTTATTTATTTTCGTAGGCCTGTGGTTCGTTTTTATGGGCTGTCGGCAGTTTGAAACTAAGTCTGCCTTAAGCTGGGCGCTGTAGCTTTGTGGGTTTATACGACGTTCTGCATTATCTCGTTTTTCGTTATAGTAAAACGCTACAGGGACGTTCAGCGAAAGACGTGAAGTTTGCAGCGTTATGTATTGATGGCATAGAACAGTAGCTGTTGCGCATATCTGAATTCTATTTAGACCATGCGTATTTTAGTCCAACCTTCCGCTTTGTGCTGCTGGAGTCCCTTGTGAAAGCCCGTGAGAGCCTATGCGCAGGCGATTTCTGAATAAGGAAAAAGTAGATGTTTCCAGTTCAAGCTTTGCATTTCCCGCCTTTTCGCTTCATACGCTAGTAGAACCTGTATTGATATTAGTACTTGCAAATAAAATGTATTAGTTACTGCTGCAGACGATTATTGGACGAATAGGACATTGTCGAACATTGCTGCTTGCATGTTGCTATTTAAAAGCAAGGATAATCAAATTTTCAATCATTACTTACGTAGCGGGATATTAGTTTGCAAAAATGACAAAAGAGGAGCATAAAACTGAATGGCATGGCCCCTTGACCACTGTTGTGACTTATTTACTTTGAGCATAGTTACGTTTGATTGGTAGATTACCTTTCGCTTATCCATTATTTTAATTAGCGATTTATTTTCTTGTATGCTATTTTCCTCATTGGAATGTTGTTTCATCTGCACGCTTTGGCCCTTGTACCCCGCCATTTCATTTGAACAAGATCTAGTGTATCAATTGATTTTTTGTATACAGGGGGTCCTCGGTTAACGTCGTTTCACTTAGCGTCGTTTTCGCTATAACGTCGCTCTGGAACGGGCGAAGAAATACAGTACACACAAAGATTGACAGGTTCGCCCATTTGGCTAGTGTAACTCTGCCCAGCAGTAGCGGTTACCTGTCAGTTTGAAATGAATAGGATCGTTATGATGGACGATGCGACTGCCCAGCATCCACCAGGGTATGATGGATGAGATGCGTCTGGTCAGCGCCTACTCAGTGAGGCCCTCTGGCAAAGTCTGACGAGGGGGGCACGGAGGTTGCTGACAGACGGCCTCATCTTCCGGTTAAGTGTTCGCTATAACTTGGACGCGCCCATACCCCTGCGTGGTCACTGCGCGTCCGATTCGCTGTCCGCGTATGCAAACCGCTTATCATTCGCGTCGATATATGAAAGGAAGAAAAGCCATGCACAGCAGTACACACTGGATAGGTTATTGCAGCACAGATAAGCATGAAGATGGGCTATATTGGTAGCCTGTAATATCAGTATTCAGCTACTCGGAAATACTAAAAATAGAGCTGAATAAAAGGTATTTCTATTTTGCTAATATCTTAAGGTAACTTATAGCTACCGAAGAGCACGGTGGAATAGCTCCGGAAGTCTCAGTTTTCTTGGCGCCGCCATCACGGGCTGCGAACGCATACCCCGCAGCCCCTATCAAAATAATAATAAAGTCAGTTTCATTTAACGTCGTTTTCGCTTAACGTCACTTCTCCAGGAACGCATCCTGACGTTAAACTAGGACCCCCTGTAGTTATCTTGTGCAGATGTCTGTAAAAAGTGCAGAAATAGATCGGGAGGGCGCGCCCTTGGGTTTGGCTTTCCGATGGACAGTGTCCATTAAGAAATGGGACCTTTTTCTTAAGGGTTCTACTCTTTGCACCGCATTTTTATGAGTATAATGACAAGAAGCAGTTTAAACCGCAACTTGTTGACCAGAGTTGGCCCCAGAAGGAGTTGTTATAATGTGAATGTTAATTATCCCTAATGGTTCTCGTCTTCAGGTTCCTCGGTTTCCCGTGGAACGTCCAATGAAATTGTTGTTCCGTTCGCCCCGGTCCGACGACAGCTCACGACCACCTTATATTCCTGAATATATTCCTTTGTTAACTGCCGTTGAGCTTGCCAAACAGGAGAAGACAATCAGTGATGAGCCTGTTGAAATGCTGAAATCGCTTCAGGTTGCCAATGAGCAGCAGTCTTGGTAGACTAATAGACTTTCGTGCCCCGTTGCCCTTGCTCTTTGCGTGAGCAGTTGAAAATTTCAGCCGAATCAGTCTACTGTCGGAATTGGAAAAGTTGGATGCCTTTTCCGCCGGCCTGGTTGCTTATGTTCCGCAGCCTAGGGAAGACGCAAGTGAGATGTTGGTTAAGCCGAAGGAGCAGCCCACTGATGTCGAGATGAGGGCGCTTTCGCCAGTGAGTTCTTCAAGATTGGATGAACCGTTTGTTCAACCATCGGCCCTTGGCCAGCGGAAAAAGCCAACGGTTGGTAAGGTGCCGCCGTCTCGCTTTCCCAAAGCGGAACCAAAGAGGAAAGCGCGCAGGGTTAGACCGAATAAGCCTTCTGCGCCTGGCACTTCCGTGTCTGCGAATCAGCGGCGTGAAAAAGTTGAGTGGAGTCACATAAAGGACGTTATATCCGAGGTGCTGGAGCAGGCAGCCAAGAAGCACAAAAGCGAGGAGATTAGCTGCACAGACGATAGTGCGCACAAGCCCTGCCCTCTGCAGGATGTTTACGATAGCGTTGAGAATGGTACATTCCATGTGACGACCCCTGGTCCGTCCGCATCCGCAGCACCGCAAAAAGTATCGAACGTCGCAAAGAAACCGAAAAAGGCCATGAAGCAAGAAAAGGGGAAAGCAGTTGCTCAAGCTAAAGTTAAACCACTTGTTATTTCGCGAGCAGGAGTGGATCTGAAAAGTGGCGCAGGAGGTTTGGACGCCCAAAGGGTGTCCGCAGTCGAAAAGGAGACAAATATGCCGATAGCCCCATCCGTGGAGAAGGAGAACGAACCTGCTGGAAAAGTGGCGGAGAAACATCCCGTCGATGGCGGCGTTGCGCCCGCCTCCTCCGAAAAGAAAGATGCCCATAGTCCGTTGCGCATAACGCTGAAATTGAGCGCGCTGCAATTTTCAAAGGAGAAAAAGAAGAAGAAAAGGAAGAAAGAAAAGGAGAAATGTAAGTTGGACTCAGCGTCCGACAAGCAGGACGGACCGTCGACTGCCGTTGCGCAGACAGCGCCCACGGCGCCCCTAATCGAGGAGAAGAAGGTTCCTAAGCTTATTTTGAAACTTCCAATGCATGGCAAGGCAAAGAAGGAGAAACCAAAACGGCCCAACGAGAATGCAGCAAAGAGTGCAACCACTGTTGTGGAACCTCTTACAATAGTTACTGATGATCAGACGGCAGCCAGTCCGTCGCCTGGACCGTCGTCACGCCAGTCGGCTGGCCCCAAGGCTTTGCATTCACCCATTGCGCGCGTTGTTCCATCTCCCATACCGCCAACGCCGTCGCCGGGCAGTTCTAGCCACAATAGCCCATTGCACGTTGATATGTCTCCCGTAAGCAGAGGCGACCAGATAGTGCGAAGTCAATGCCCTGACGACGCAGCGGCTCCTGCTTGTTCACTGACCAGCACGTCGTCGCCTAAAGTAAGGCTTGATTTCTTGTTTCTCAAATTTTCAACCCGCTTATGCAAGAGGTTGATGGTGAGCACGTGTTTCACAATTGAAGCTACCGATTTGATAGGTCAATCGTGCCTTACTAAATCGCTAACTTGCTACAGTCATCGGTAGTAATCGCTTTGCAAGATGTTGTAACTATCGTAACAACTTCGCAATGCGTTGTTCAATTTTAAGTTACAGTATGCTGCGCTATAATTAAAAATTGGAACTTTATAGCAACGATGTAATTAAACATGATATGATGCTGATGGTACGACTGACACCATTGAAAAGAATTTATTAGCCGCTGAAGATGGGACGCGGTAAGTCCCGAAAGCTACGGTATTCCCTTTGACAATACTTTTCAACTTTGTCAGTCGTACCATCACCATCATAGTATGCTGCGCTTATTTGTTCCACAACACTGGAGAAGAACACGTTATTACCAAATCTGTCTATTTTCACGAAGCTTTCGGGGCTTACCTTTCCAGCCGTGAACTGATGACGAGACAGGGCAGGTACCGAAGGTTTCGCGGGAAGAAAACTGGTTTGGCAATAACGGAATTATTTTCCCTGTTGTGGTATGAATACTATATAAATCTTTATAAATACTATGTATAAACGTAAGTACTATATTAAAACTATTATAAGAAGCTTTTCTATATTAAAACTGTTATGTATAAATACCATAATGTGCTGTTCCTAAATTTAAGCAGGTGTTTAAGTGTGCCCCATGAATTGTTTTACCGTGAACGTTGTAAGCGTTCGATTAGGAACCTTACCGAAACCCCTGTAACATATTGGCAAATGTGCGCAATTGCTGCTCGGTTTTTCCTGCAATTGATTGGTTGCTTTACTTTGATCTTTCTTCTTTGTAGCGTCCGCAAGCGTACAGTTCCGACTGGTACTGTCCGGTTTGCTTCAAAGGGGACCGAGATGACGTCGATATGGTTTGCTGCGACAGCTGCAACTGTTGGTTTCACTACGATTGCGTTGGGCTGCAAGCGGCTCCGTCGACGCCCGCCTGGTTCTGCCAACGGTGCGCAGGCATGCAACAAAACCTGAGCACCCAATGAAACACTGTATCTTGCGAGACGTTTGCGATTGCGTTTACGTCCCCGTTTGCGCGGTTTATTTAGACGATTCGTTGTTTAAGTAATTCGAGTTCTTACCGAAAAGCTATTGTTGCTTGCCGCATTTCCGGTCAATGTAAGTTTAAAGCGATCCAGTATTGTCAGTACCACTTTGGCGAACTATTTGCCTCTTCCAGGTTCTTCTTGTCTGAAGAACCTGGAAGAGGCAAATATTTTGGAAGTGGCAATTCACCGAGGCGATCATTAACGTGAGCATTCTAAACAGATTTGAATTTCAGACATTTCCCTTAGGCGAGCTTGCTTGTCAACAGTCGCCCGTTATTGTCATTCAGTTTTCGTCAGCAGTGCATGTGACAATACACGCAAGTGAGCTTGAGTTGTCGATTCTGGCTGATAACTGCGAACAGGTCTTAACCGATGAATTAGATGAGTATTGCAACAATCGCCATAGACGGAATTCGCAACGCGGCGGAAGGTTAATGGAATAATGCTAACTGGAATACTCGACATGAATTGGTGAAGGACGAATACAGGAGAATGGGCACTACGCATTTACAACAAATGCTGCTCCACCAACCAATCCATTTACTATTTCCATTTCCACTGCACAACAGAAATCAAATGAACACAAATTCCTCCTACTTAGGGTATTTGCCTTCGGCAGTGATCCCGAATAAAGATAAGGAAAAATGCAAACTATGAATGTTAGTGTTTCCCCCAGAGGCCGGCCGTGAGGCGTATCTTCTATCAATTAAGTGTAAAACAAAATACGGTGTTTCGTTTTACGTCCCTTCTTGCCGGACACGCCGTTCTCATCGTCAATCGCATCTCGGCGTAAATTGTCGAACACCCTATCCAATGCCGATGCAAAGGTGTCTTTAAAGGACGGCGGACTCTTCTGCTCATCGGAGAGGCCAACGCTGGGCACTGCTTGCGGTTTGCTGCATTGCAAGGCCTAAAACAGGACATGCTCACTACGCATGCTCAAGGTTTCGTATGGAGCACCTGCGCAAAGGAGACCGATTCTCCGTCGACGCCCACATTACTGCCAGCTGACGAGGTTGGTTCGTTTGCCACCGCCAATTCATCCAGGATAAACCCCTCCGGCGATTCGTCGCTGCCCAATGTCGCGGGTTCAAATCGACCCGCCGAAAATTCATTCAAATTATCTGAAATACTGTAGTAGTATCTATTGTTCGCTTTTGCATTTCGCAAACTTCGGTTGCGCATGACGGCCCGCTCCCAGCGCATGGCGCATTGCTGCATTTTCTTTTCCTCCGCCGCCTTTCTCCTCCTAACGGCATCGCGCCTTCTAAAGTCGTCTAACGGCAAAGGCAATGACCCTTTCAATGGAACGGCGAGAAAAGGTGCGTTTCTTACCGGTAAAGTTTTGAACAGTACTACGAGAGATGACGTCCGAATTCAATTTCAGCTCAACGAAGGTCAGCCGTGCGCCCAGAGGAACGTGCATTAGGTAGGGATACTTCTCGCGCATCTTCTCCGTCATTACCAATTCATTGGCTTCCGTAACTTTCCCGCAAATTCGATTCGGCGCGCGTTCCAATCCTCCGTATTCGTGGCACAGGCAGCGGACGTTCAACGAATGCAAAAAAATGTATTGTCCGTCTTCGACTGCAAAAGAGGAAAACTTAGCTGGCTCCATCAGCGAATTTTTGCCTCGGGTCATCAGCGGAGACCGCTCAGTCCTATCGATCCATATGTCACATAATTCATCCGTAATTCAAACATTCATCATAAACGGAACACAAGTGCCTTCGCAGGCATACCAACAGGAGGAATCAATCGAACCTTGGTAGAAGAAGTGGCACTCATTATATTCAGGAGACGTTTTAGTCGACGAGTCAGACGCTACTAATCGAACAGGGGATTCCGCATCTCCCGGTGTGTCCATATTGTTCAGCGCTTTCGCAACGTACGCACTTTCGCTGCACTCGATAACTGAGTTCTAAGTGAAAAGCAGGTTGCATACGATACAGTATACATAATGTAACCCAAAGCGTACAGCGAAACTGTCGCGCGACAGTGCATCCTCCGCCAGCGTTTGCGACTTGCTCTGTTCCCTTTCTTTTAGATCTTAAAGTTGATTTAAGCGCTTTGACTAAGAAAACACCCAACGCAAGTACCATTCAAGGCCTGCAACACAAAGACTGATTGACCATCCTCTTCGTCCGCAGTGGCTAACTGGAACTCGAGTTCGTTGCGCTCCCGTTGCAATATCGTGGACAACGTTTCGGCAACAGATATGAACAATACCTTCGCAAATTGGCTGTAGGGGCCTGCGTCAAAACGGTTGCTTTGTATATGGGAATAGCGAAGCGGCGCGGAAACACTCACCATTGCCATCAAGACCGTCGTTGTCGAAAAAGCTGCGAGAATCGCATGCCGGCAGAGCAACCAGGCTTGCTTTGCTTTTGCACATCAGCAGCATTGTTATTGACTCGCCGGCGGTATATCGCTTAACGATATTCGGCTTGACGCTTCTCAGCTGCTCTTTGCACACAACTTCGTAGCATATGGGACAATGAGAGAACCGCTTGTTGGAAACCGCAAAGTAGTGCAGTATGCAGGCCCAACAGTAAACGTGCCCGCACTTCGTTATCTTAGCCGCAATTGGCGGATCCAGGCAAATCGGGCAAACGAGCTGGTCATACGTATTAAGTCGCTGAAAAAAAACAAATTATGGAATATACCCAGCGACGTCGGCCGTTCTCTACGTCTTACAATTTCTTCAATCAAATCCCAATCTATAAGTTTGTCCGGACTCGTTGCGCTCGTGAGTAGCGAATGGAGTACCACAAACTGAGCACTATTGCAAAAAGAGGCGTTGAACAATCGGAAGCAACGGAATGGAATTTTTGAAACCTGGCCAGCAGATACTTTTCTTTGTCAAACTTGATGGCAAGTGGACTGTGACGAGGCCTATCGAATTCGTCAACGCGGTAGCCGCGATGATAATTGCAAAAGGCGGATCGTTTGACGGAAAAGCTGAGAAAATCGTCTACACGCAATTTCTGCCGACCGTTACATCGAGTGACGGTGGAGCGGTCCCTCGTTTGACAACTTGGCAATGGCACAGAGCCAGCATCACCGGATCTCCTCCCAACACCAACATGGTTTGTTGACGACGTCAACGACCATTGCTTCTCCTGTCCGTCATGCCCTAATGCAAACAGTTCAGTTGAAACAAGTTCCCCGCTGACGAACGAGAAACAACAAGAACTCATGCAGCAAGCCTTCCCTGGCAAAAAAGAGGTGCAAACAGCATCCGACAAAGCTCGTGCACCCACCACGCTGTCCGGCTCCATTTGACAACGTCAGGGTAGCGGCCGGGGGCGAATGGTTGCGCCCCGACGGCCGGGCACCCGTACTCCTGCTGGCAACGGGCAGTGACGACATGGAAAGCAAGAATTGGCAAATATGCGCAATTGAAATTAGCCAAACTTGAACAACCGGCGAGCGTCATCGTCAAATTCAAATGGATTCCATTACAAAACCAGTCAACAATTCAAGAACAATTGCGAAGGCAGCGAGAACGGTTGGAAATGGAGAATTGAGGCAAAGTGTTTGGTCCGGGGCTTGCTGACCCCAGAAGTTGCAACGCCGAGAACAACGCTGCACGCGCACGAACAAGACCACGTCCGCGCACGTAGGACACCGTACGTCAAAGGATGGAACCTGCGCATCATGTGTTGTACTAATATTACGAATGTTAGGGCGTGTGGGTCAGAGTTAATGTTGAAACCCTGCGTTCCGCCAACGGACTCATTTGAAACTTTACGTAACGCCAGGCTACTCCGCACGCCGCGGTATTTGTCCATATAACAGAACGCGTCATCGGGAATTGCAAAGAAGCTACGACCAGGCGCTGTCGCGTCAATGACGCCGTTGATCAACAAAGCCGGTGGGTCGCAATGGGCGGACTTTGTTTAACCTGTACCAAGTGGCTTTCAGCGTTTCGTCACTTGGTTAGCAGCGCGGGCACGCTTACCTCTTTCCTTTGCAAGCGGTCAGACGCGCCTACAACGATGACTGCGCAAAACTTACCATATATTTTCTCCGCAGTTTTCCCTTAAAAGGCTACTAAGCTTGACAAGGAGAAAACTGATGTCATTGTAGGTGAATATTGAAGTTCTTGTGTTGTCACCTCGACAATCCAGGTTGCAAAGGGCAGCGCAACGTAGACGTGCCTACTGCGGTTGCAGCAAAATCAACATGGCTGCTAGGAAGTCGTGCCTTCGTTGGAATAATGTCTGCAGCTTCCCATTACAGGGCAACATCTGGACCCGAGGTCCAGCATGTTTTGAAAACTACAGGTCAATAGAAAATCCCGGAAATAAAGTATTTCTAAGTTTCAAAATGCGCGCCATTATCACGGCGCGATTAAATTCAGGGCTCAGTCCTTACTCGGGTGGTGAATCGGCCATATGCACGGCGTGTATCCACGCTTTATCCCGTTACTTGCTGTATCCTTGATAATCATTTAGTATCCCATGGGATTGACTGTAGCTATATCGCAAATATTCTAAAGAGCGGCTTCAGCGGGCAACGGAAGTGATGCCAGCAATGCGCACATGTCAAGGAGAATCACTGTGTGACCGCAACAAAATTCCGCTTGGTAATAGGGTGTACTATTAAATAATGACCGCATCGCACCACGTGACATCACTTCGCTTCATGCATCTTGCAGACGTAGTTGTGTTCGCATAATTCTTCGTACATCTTCTCCTGATGTACTCTATTGTTATCTTGTACAATGCCACCGTTCTGCTCTGAGGTTCATCGCAGGGTTGTACATGCAGAAAAATTCACAACGTATTTCGCGCTTCCGGCACTTTGAGCGGGAATCCTTTGGACGCATCCCTCGGAAGATACGATGGTCGTGCCGCACTCACGGATACGCATGCCGCAATTCGCAGTGCAGACAACTGCCGCTGGAAAATGACGCCGCCTTGGAGGCGTCAGCGAAGCTGAAGCCTGCATTTCGTCAAGTACTGTACATACCCCGGGTTTGCCATTCTACCGGGGAAACCATGCGAGGAACTGTCGCCTGAGGTGAGATGGTTAAAATATGGGCGAGATTGCTCATTTTCCTATTTACGCACGGTAAGTGGTCGCTTGGCGTCCCGTTGGAATATTCCGCATGTCTTTCATTGTTGCAGTGGGTTTTTTGAGTGCAATCTCGTGCCGCTTTTTCATATCGTCGCAGTTGCCGTCCAATCTGGACGTCCGCGAAGGACTCCTGAGCGCCGGCAATGTTAGCCAGCTGGCAAACGGCACACAGGAGTGCTTTTCCATGTTTAAGCAGTGCATCACCATTTGGAAATACGATCCGCATCGCGACGACTACGCGGACGTGCTCTTCCAAGGTTCGTCCGTCCCCCTTAGGGAGGGATGTGCTCGTCTGTACTCCATGTTCTGCTTGCTTGCAGGTTGCTGGAAGGGAAACAGCAACGAGTGCGATGGTAGCAGATGCGTCGCGCACAGCGACATTGGTTCCATCTACCTCAAGCACAGTCGTTACTGCTGTTGTTCGTCCTCGTTTTGTAACGACAACTTTAGCTACGAATATGTACCGAAACCGATTTCCGGAGTGGAAATGATGGTTGGTAAGTTTGGCAAGCTCTGTTTTGCATTGGTTAAATTGGTTTTCTAAATTTTCATTTCCCTTTCAGTGGACCAAGTCGAGACGGACGAGTTGACGTTCATTGTCGCCATTTGCGCATCATTTTTCATTGTCGCTACGCTAGCGATGACGTACTTGCTTTCGCGCGCCTGCTCTTGGTCGAAGTCCGTGCTAAGTCTCTGCTCAAAGGACTCTGACGACAAGCTGCTGTTATCTGACATTTCCAAGGACCAAGAGGCAAAGGCCAAGGCGATCAAATTAGACGACGTTAAACTCACTCGGGTATTGTACACGGGCCGCTTCAGCACCGTATGGTTGGCTGAGTTGAAAACCGACGGTTCGCCCGTTGCGTTGAAGTTGTACGCCGCGGGACTGCAGCGCTATGGCATCAATGAAATCCGCGTGCTGGGATTGCCATTGATGAAGCATGAAAATATGGTAAAGTACTTAGCAAGCGCAGAGCTGACCAACCAAGTGCACGAAGGACAGTGCAACCAGTATTGGCTTCTGACCGACTACTTGCCAAACGGAAGTCTAATGGACTATCTTAACTCGAACATTCTCTCTTGGGATTCTATGTGCAAGTTGGCCTGTTCGGTCGCCAAGGGTGTGGCGTATTTGCATGCAGAAATCAGCGACGGTGGTGCGTCTCTTTTTTAAATTGCATTAACATCATTTCTCACTTATTTATTGCATTCTGACCGCTCATGCATTCCCATTTGCGTAGACTTCTACAAACCCGCAGTGGCACACAGAGATATCAACAGTAGGAACGTGCTGGTCAAACCGGACGGAACTTGTGCTATCTGCGACTTTGCCTTTGCCGTCATTTTGGAAACGTTAAGCCAGCACACTGGACGCAGGGATCCCTCTTTGGCAGAGGTGAAAAGCTGAAATGGTGAAGCGGGCGTAGCGAAATGTTAGCTTACCAATTGTAGGTTGGAACGGTTCGCTACATGGCGCCCGAATTGCTTGAAGGGGCGGCAGATCTGCGCGATCCCGAAACTACTTTGAAGCAGTTGGATGTCTACGCTCTGGGCCTTGTGCTGTGGGAGATTGTATCCAGATGCGAGGATGTGTATGCGTTAAATGGTAAGCGCGTTCAGCTTTTGTCGTTCGATCTCTACCAGGGCTTCTTTGTACGGTCGGTGGGTCTTTCAATTTAGGCATATCTAGCCACGCTTCGTAGTTCCAGGGTTCTCTTCTTTGCTTGAGACTGAAAGTACCTGAGGATACTTCTTGACATGTTAGATTACTGTATTTTGCTCACCGAAACTAGGCGCTTAAAAAACTGATATTTGAACAATGGACGACGAAGCAGATAACAGAATTGCTTCTCTTATCTATTCGCCAAATCGCCTTAAAGCAAAGTTCTTTCGTTGGTAGAAGAGTGCTGCCCATGTTTAGTGATTAGGCCATGTCAATTCGGACTTCGCTCTCGTTCGGCCGTTACGCAGTGATTTAATTAATAGCTTAATCGAGCGCTAATCATGGACGTTTTCACTTTGTGGTAGTCAATCATGAGTTAAGAGCACGTAGTTTTGCCTTTCTGTCATGCTGAGGAAAAGCGACAGATTCCCTGTTGCCCGTATGGAATGTTCCCTGTTCGCATGTTGCTTAACAACAACAGAAACTGTTAAATTCATATTAAGAAAATCGAGTTTGACCAATCAGCTTCTTACCATTGGCACGGTGACTTTGGCTGATGACTGACCTATCTTAGGAACGACCGTACCTACATACGAGTTACCATACGGAAAGGACGTTTCGGCGAACCCAAGTCTAGAAGAGATGCAGCGCGTTGTGTGCAGGAACAAGAAGCGACCTTCATTCCCTGCGGCAATGTATCGACCCAAGGGCGGAGTATGCATTCCATTAAGTAGATACGCAGATGGAGTAGCTTGCAGATTGAAGCAAAACGGTCAAAAGTGCTGGCTTTACTTGGAACGCCTTTACTTTTAGCCTCTTTATACTCTTCGAGAACTTATCGAAGATTGCTGGGACCAGGATTCGGACGCTCGCATCACGGCGCTGTGCGCTCAGGAACGACTCACCGAATTGTGCACAATTCCATGTCCAGGTGAGGCCCCAGTACAATGGGCTACAATTTATGCTTGCAGATTAATTAAGCCCATGCGGTTTGAACTGCGCTGCGATTAAACAGATTCAATTGCTTCATCTATCCGTATGAGCTTGTTGCTTATAGTTTCTGTTATTGTTTTATAGTTTGTCCAGCGGAGGGTCACGAATTTGGAAACGTTGTTCAGTCGGAGTTGTCCGTTTCTCGCGACGGACGGAGAGACGTTGCAGCATACATTCATCAGCCTTCCTTCAATGGCGACAGTACGACAGACACCAGCCAGACGGATACGTCGGGCTTTGCCAGCGTTGGTTTGGGCAGTAGCGACCGTGGCAGAAGTTGTGCCTCTTCGCTTGGTAAAGTTGGAGGCAGTGAAGAGAAGAAATAAATTCCTGTTTTTTTAAAGGATATCAAACGAACCGATCGTTGTCATCCGCGCAGCGTCTTCAGCAGTTCGAAAGCCAACACACGGAAAGTGCCGAACATCCGTCCTCGACGCAGGACGGCATTGATAGACGAGAAAAGGGCCTCTCCGATCACGTCGTTGTGCACGACGAAACCTCCGATCATGACAGTGGTGCTTCCGTTGGAAACGGCTCACGTCAATTAGCCAAAGACGCTGTCTATCCATTGTTGTTGATAAGAAGTGCTAGAATTTGCTTAAGAAATAGTTTTGCTTCGGAGGAATCCGAAGGTGGATGCTCGCCGGCATCTAAATCCATGGACGAAGCTGGGATCAACCGACCGCTATCGCACAGCCAATCGCCGCATGTTGTCGTATCTTTACCACAGATGGAAGTCGACGGAACGCCTATCTGATCCGTATAGTCTATTGCATGACAATTATTTAATCTTGCACTGCCACTTGACAGTTGTGTAACCATGTTTGCCTAAGGAACCGTGACTTCTTGCTTTACCGGTATTCACGCTACAATGTGTGCGCATAGCTGTTAACCAAAACGTCTTACTGGAATTTTTACGGCGAAATAATGAAAGCTTGCACAAGAGTTCATTGAACGTTTGAACTACACTGTTGAACGGTTGAACTCTCTCGCCTCCTACGTGCTTCTCAGGTAGCAGTGCGACGTAGGAGGCGAGAAACGCAGAAATACAACAGCAGAGTCAGTCATCGTTCACCTTGAGAACAAATGGACCCGTTCACTTTTTCGATGTACTGAACGCTTTGATTCCCATGGTTTTGGCCATCAATTCACTTTCTTCGTCATCTTCACTTTCTTCCTGTTGGGGTTTTAGCCTTTTTGCCCGTTTTTGTTGTTTATATTCGGCCAGTTTTCTTTCCTGAAAAGCACACGCCAACTTAGAAAAGTTGTACGACAACTGCGTTGTCAGTCTCACCTCTTCTTGAATTTCGCGCATTCGCTCTTCTATACTGTATCCTTTCTTCTTTTCTTCCATTTCCTGTCTTTTTGTGGCAAATCGTGCCTTCACTTCGTCAAGAGTACTCTTCTTCACTCGCATGGACATACCCATGTTGCGCTGATCTGTTCATACATAGGACTCAGGGAAACCAAACAGATGGCTCACCTGCTTATTTACGTTTTTTTCCGTTGATATGATCTAGGAAGTTAATTGAATCTTTAACTATGCAGTCGCAGACGTTGCAGTAGTAGCTGAAAATGGAAGCCACAATTTCACGACCAAGCGGCCAAAGGGGAACTAGGGAAACATACCCGCCTGCTTCGGAAGCGGGTGTGGTTTTTGTAATTACAATGGATTTGCCTACTTTCGAATCCAAATCGATCTAAACGGCGAAGCTAGATAGAAATGATCAAAAGCGGGCCAACCTTGTAGTCACGGGGCTTCAAAATTTCCCTTCGCACTTTGTCCTTTGGGGTGACTTTCTCCTTTTCGCGTCTCTTCTCCTCTTCCAAGCGCTCCCTCGCAAGGCGCTCGTATTCGCCCGTATCCCATTTTCGCCGATGGTCGTCGGCAGCCACTGGCAAAGCGCCGGACATTGTTCGAACGGACAGCACGGTTGGACACTGCAAATGTCATCACGTAAATTTTGCTGCGTCGTTTAAGACATTGATCATAAAATTCTACTTATAAACCGAACCTTATTTCTAACTTGAACGCGAAAATCAGTAACTGTACTGTAACATGTTTACAGTGCTTTCATTCCCAACTGAAACGTGTATGTACCTCTTCCACGGTACTGCTGTTGCTATTAACGCAAGAGCAAAGTTTGTTCGATATGGAAAACCCGTTTGATGGCTTAATTCAGCCATGTACGGAGCTGTCGGAACTAACACGTTCCATCGTCAGCGTTTTAGATGGTAAAGGCCGTATCTAACAAGTATGAAAACATATCGCCCAGTTACAAAACTACCAACATTTAGAAGAGCAACGCAGTAAATTAGACTTAGTTTCCAATAAATTTTAACCACGTGCGAAATTTAATGTGCCGCCATTTCAGATGGAAATGACGTAGCGATGCCAAAAATGAATCAGTAAGGATCAAAGCAACGCCTTTTCAGTGCGTGCAAAAATGCCAAAAACAAGTTTTACGAAGTTCGAAACAGCAGAGAGGCTTGCATGTTATCCAGCTGGTTAACAGTGGCGCAGTCTTGCTTTGCCAAGTCCACTCAAACTACTAACGTCAACGTAATCAATGGAAAGCAGTGGATAAAGATGCTTAGGGAAAACGCAAAATTCCCGCTTCAAAAAGCTTCTGTGCTTCAACCGTAAATGATCAATTTTCTAGGCCCACAACAAAAAGCTACAGCATGACTAATAAGCGCCTTTCACTGCGCCATTAAGAGGAGGAAATGCCCTGAATTCCTTGACCAGATTTTGGCTCACTGCTCGAGTTGAGGAAAATAAAAAGTGAGAAAATAAGGATAGCAAAAGGACTTTCTGACGTTCGATGGTAAAAATTGCTTTCAGCTTTCGGAGCATTAAATTAAAGAACATACTAGAACGAACACCGGTTAGAGAGTTTATAAGCTGCATAAATCAGCTATCTACACCATTCCAGCCAATGAAGTTACGATATTAAACCTATCTATCGAAGACTCCTTGGGCTCATAACTTCCTTCTTCTTTACGAATCGGGTACAGTCTTTGACAAAAAATGCTATTTGGGTAACTTACCCACGACGAAGCTTTCGGGAGACCCGACTCCCGTCTTCAGCGTCCGACGCTGAAGACGGGAGTCGGGTCTCCCGAAAGCTTCGTCGTGGGTAAGTTACCCAAATAAAATTTTTTGTCACAGGCGGCACGTAAAGAAGAAGGAAGTTATGAGACTACACGAGCCTGTACGAAGCTATATTTTTCAAGGGACTCCCTGGGCATCAAAATTCAAACTGTCGCCCACAAAGATTAAAATTTAACGTGAAAACTTTTTGCAAGAGACAACTGTTGCAAAAATGACGAAAATAATACTTGCAAAACAAAACTGAAGAAGAGTATACGCGAAAACACAAAGTCAATGTGGGTTCGCACGACCATAAACCAGGCCTTGGAGGGCTCAATAAAAAAAGTATGGGGAGCAGGAGAGATAAAGCCTGCAGATTCAAAGCAACAATACAACACTAATCAAACTATTGCTCTGCGCACTGTGATTAATTAGAGCGAGTGAAAGGCAAGTGACAGCTGGAAGGCCAAGAAAAATAACTGAGCATGCATAGTGACACGACGCCGCCAAGTAGTGCAAGCGGTGCCAAAGAACAAACGCAAAAACACGGAGCTTCTTCGAGCACGTTCCCGAGTTGCTCCCGACTTGATTGCCAATTCAAGTGAAAGCTTGAACAAGAAATTACCTTTCAAATGACGGTTGCGTTGGCTCCACTACAACGAAGTTCAGAACGAAGAACGGAAATCCCTATTGCAACAGTCTTGCGTAAGGAAAGTGCACGACCAGCGTACTGTACCAGTTATCCTGCACATCATATATGCAATTAGAGAGTGCAGGACCATTCGACGCTACTATACTGCTGTGCGTAATTTGCGAAGCTCTGCTGCTTAAGCCTAAGCCTGAGCCATACAAGTGGTTGCGCTCTCGCAGGTTATCTGCGTCAAGCCACCCTATCTAAAGCTGGTAACGTGGAATAACATAACTTATCATGATGTTGTGTTTTCACGGATTTTTCCCGTTGCTTTGTACGTGGATGCATCTGTAAGTAAACTGACACGGTCTCCCTACCAACGGATGGATGAGAGTAGTTATCAGAAGACACAGAGAACAACGTACGGTGTCCTCTCGGATATTTCGGAACTCGAGGGAATTATCCGAAAGAAAACCGTACATTGTTCTCTGACCGTGTCTTCTCGTAACTACTCTCATCCATCCATTGGTAGGGAGACCGTGTCAGTTTACTTACGGATCCATCCACGTACGGAGCAACTGGCAAAATCCGTGAAAACACAACATCATGAAGATCCATGCTCCCGTTAGAATATATCCTGTCTTCCAACATATCGCTAAATTGATTATACGGCTTATAACATAGCTTAGGTCTGTGGTAAATACATCAGCTTATACGGGCTTACGATTTCCCGTCGTCAGCGCAATCGAAATGGCAATAATGTTGTCATTTCGATCGCTGAGGGCTTACGATTTGTCATATATTGAAGAACTACTAATGGAATTTCCATGTAGCAATCAATGTACGTTCCAGAGATGCGACGATGCTTCACCTTTGTTACTATTGTAGAATATTTTCCATTCATTTATCGTTTAGCTCGCAGAAAAGTAATCATTCAGACGTTACCGTCTTGTACTACAATAGCATCAGTCCATAGATGTTGAGTACGCAACATTTGCTGATTCCGGTGCTTGTCTAGTACCGCAGAACTAGCGCCAACTGCAATTATATCATGGCCTATCCAATCTTGCTACAACGTGCGCGTTTCTCGCTCCAGCTAGCTTAACATTTCAATTGGGAGCATTCACGTTTATTCTGAGGTGAAGAACGAGAATGTTGGCGTCGTTGAATAGTGGCGTGCCTGCTTTTATTATTTTAATTTACTTGCATACAGTAATCCAGATTGATCTTTGCACCTTACGCTGACGACGGAACACGACAGTTCCGGAAGCTCCGATACAACATTAAACCTTTCGAACGGGCATCGCTATACCAATTGATATGAAAACATACGCACCCGTTACAAAGCTGTCTTCATTTACTAATCCAGATTGATCTCATTTCACCTCCCTGTTACGAATTTACTGAAAACATTCAATGGGCATGTTACATTATGGCCTCTAAGTGAACGAAGATGGCAATGTGAGAATAATGCTAATCGGCCATTGAATGCACCTATCATATTCCTAGCGGGGTTCTCGTAAGAAGAGAGGGACTGAGAAAACATTGTTTGCTTGCGTACCCGTCACGTCCCTCTTTTAAGAAACAGCTACATCGTGTACAAAGACACAAGTAGGTGGCCATAATAAGAATATCCACCGCTTCGGTGAGAATACGGCTTGGTATTCTTGGCGCTTGAAGGTAATCTTCGTCCCAATGGGCAATGTACACATTGCATTTTTTCTAAAATCATCCGCAACCGATTGCCAATCCCTATTTGCTGTCGCTTGCAGCAACCTTCTGGGAAAATATTTACTTGAAACGAACCAAGTTTACTCTGTACAAATGTTCCAGGTGAAGAAATGGATGCGTAGATGAGATTGTCTGTACTCATTTTGTTTTTCGATGACGTGTGCCTCAATGCAGTTGTTTGACAGAGACAAACAATGGTGGTTAAGATAGCATAGACTCTATGGCAATGCCCAATTGCAACACTGCATAATAAAAGGGCTGCAGCGGAACAGCAACGTGCTCTTCAATTGCGAAAGAGCCATTTGCCTTGTCGCCTAGATATCCCTGATTAACGTCGCCGTAAGGATGCCACTAATACTTTACCAGAGTCATACTTCCAATCATTAGAAACCAAAGGCAATGTTTTCAAGCATATCAACTGGTCACGCAACATTCAAATATAAATGCCGCAGCACATAGAATAAGTAAATGTTTTGCCCATTGCCCATTGGCGGATAAACAATGAATTACGTATGAACTTGGTTGCTTATACTTCGGCAATATCATATTTTACGAGTTGACGTTGGATATATAACAGCGGCGGAAGATATCATTGCGTTTCATGTACAAAGTGATTTCCCTTTGCAAGTAATTAAGCCATACTTGTTTTCCTTTCATTATTCGGTCACTGCGGTGAGCACGGCCCCAATTTCGACCGAACAGGCTTGGTTAGCCGTTTCTCCGAACGGTTCAGGTCAAACTCCATTAAAATGTGATTACGTTTTGCCAGCAAGGGCTACGCGTTTTTCGAAACGCCTGGCCTTCTGGGATTTAAAAATTTGGCGATGGCGTAGGCATTTCAAAATCCATCGAATGAAACCAATTGCCGAAGTTTCCAATATTGCTGCAAGCAGTCTGAATAAGTTAAAGGTTGATCACAGGTGGGTTTCCACCAACTGGATGGAATTTCCAACTTTGCTTGCTTTGTGAAATTCCGTTCCCTAAATGGCAGAAATGGAGCGCTTGTAAGACTATTATTCCACCTTTAGCGGCAAAGGGATATCGCAGTAAAAACAGTAACTCTCGACGTAGTGATAAGCATTAATTGCACAGTTGCGAGCGTTCTGCTTTTGTTTATTTGATTAAGGAAATTTGCACTGAGCAGCCATCTTGACGTATTAACAATATTCAGGCGGAAGCGCGTTTCTCAACTTCACACTAAGGAACTCAATTTCGCGTCGAAACCAAATTATTTTACTCCTTAAGAGTGCAAATGCCTTACAGTCGCTTTCCCTTTTCCTTTTGTCGGCATACGCTGGCACTCGGGTTTTGCGTAGCACTATTCCTACTGGTGGGAAAATCGAATGCCCGCCAATACCGTAATTCTACCTGGTTTCACCTTTGAATACTGTAGATACCTGTGGATTTTGCACTAATTTGTAAATAAGCGCCTAACCATCGTACAGTAAGATCACAGGTGCAGTAAGCGGTAGCCATGGAAGATAAGTGGCTGATGCTCTGGAGTGCTGTTTATTTATCTTCTGGGCAATGACATGGCTTACTTTAGTCCCAGTTCAACTAACGGAGCGTCCTTAGAGGACTGCCATACTAATGTTTTTGTTCTGGTAAGTTGTCGCTCGGTTTTTCCACTTTTGCGCTCACCGCCTGCGGCGGTACGGAACTGCCATGGTGCCGTTCATTGGCCCCGCTTGTGCTTATCTTCGTGCAACTTCCGTTTTTGTTTCCTTTCGCACCCATGCTCCTCATGCCGGTCGACATCTCCAAGTGTTGCTTCCATTCATGGAAGGTTTTCCGTGCTCGTTGTCGTCATTATGTTTTTATTTTGCTTAAGTTTTTCCAAAGCGTGATTCAACTAGCTGTGGATGTATATTCTTAATTGACTTAGGTACGTTCAAATCCCTGAGGCGATAAGCTCCCCTTTTTAGCCTGTACTTTCCAAAGTTGGTTAATCTATTGCATGCTCTTTGTTGCCTTTGTTTTCCTTGATGTCCAGTCTGTACGAATTTTACTAACCTTCTCCAAATTCATTGCTTCATGTTTTTCTTCATTTAATTTTGTTTGTATCCAAAACACCAGTTTTTCGTGTTAAAGAGTCTCACATATTGTGCCGCGTCACGCTGCCTGCACGAAGGAACCAGACAGCGCAGTTCCCTGCACGCGTTGTCCCTTCACCCACCTGTACTTGATAAAATCGTGGGATGCGCGTTTTATAGAAATTTGTCAAGTGTTGTCTTGCTCGCCACGGATTTAATTATGCATTGCTAGGAATCACTTTCCGGCGACTGTTTTTTACTTTGTTTAGCTGTTTATGGTCACGGTCTCTTTAAAGCGACTTCCTTAGCCTCGGGTGTTGTTATCAGTTTGTTCTGACGCTTCGCACGGATCTTTCGTCTTGCTTTTATTTCGGCAGCTTTAGTTGCGCCATCGTTCATTGCAGTGAAAGTAGGCGCAAATCGGTCCTACGGCGCAAGACTGTGAAGACTTTGAAAATTTTCCAAGCTAACTGTGTCACGCAACTTCGATTCGTTCCAGTTTTGCCCGTGGACATTCCAAGCGTAATCAAGCGCTCACCTAAATGCGGTCGATTACTTAATTCCCACTTTAGTTAACGCTTATGGTTGACTTTGATTGTCTCTGCCTGTTTGCTGGTTGTCACAAGTGACCCGCTTCGCCTCGACCATGTGGTCTGTATTGCTGAATGATTTTCAAGTGCCTAAATCCCGATGGACTTGTTTAATCGATTGGGATCGGGCAGTTATTTGGTGCATTACGTGGAGATATCGCAATTATTCAAAAAAACTTGTCCAATGTAGCGTCTGAGCAGCTTCCATTTAACGATTAAATCGGTTAATTTTGTTTGTTATTAGAATCTTAGCAGGGCTCTTCTATCACCCCTTTTGTTGGAATGTAGGAGAAACAGTTTTGCAGTATTTCACCAGTACCTGTGCGGAGGAGATTATGCTTCAAGCTCACAGTCATATATATATATATGACTGTGAGCTTTATATATATATATATATATATATATATATATATTAAACAAAGGATTCCTGCACACGGGGTATGATCTCATATTCCGAGATAAACACGGCTTTTTTCACCCGTGACCGAAACAACGAATTTCCTTTTATTGACGGAGCTTTCGAAAACACCTCACGTTTTCGTCTTCAGCGTCAAAGAACGAAAGCTCCGTCAATAAAAGGAAATTCGTTGTTTCGGTCACGGGTGAAAAAAGCCGTGTTTATCTCGGAATATGATATATATATATATATATATATATATATATATATATAAATATATATATATATATATTATATATATATATATATATATATATATATTATATATATATATATATATATAAATGTGTGTACACATCAGTGCTTTTGCATTCTGCGTACCTAAATGTAATAATGTACTCTCAGTATTGTTAGCAATGACTGAATACTTGGCGAGTACCTGTAGACAAGTCCTTGAATTTATTGTGTTCGCAGTGGCACAGTGTTGGGCAAGCAATCCTAAATAATCCGTCGCGATTTCCGGATATCAGCATTTTCTTCGTTGCTCCATTGATTTGCCACCATAGTGCGTTCCCTTTGACACACGATGACTTTTACGCACTGTTCGTGTTGCCTTCGCACAGTGTAGTTAATTTCTGTTGTACCACCCTGCGAAGTTTACCACTTGCTATTGCGACTCTTAATGAGGCGTCTGGCCATCTTACCCCGACGCCCCCCCCCCATAGGTGTCGCTTTTCCAAGTTCAGTCGGTGGGCCACCTAGGTCGCGCTTAATTGGTCACACGCTATGTCATGCTGGTTCCCTGCTACTTTAGGCATACCCACATGTACAAGTCCTTTATCCAACTTTCAGATTGCTGCTCCATGTTTTCTCATGCCACCGTGTACAATCCAGCCATTTATCTCCAACATATGGGGTACCGTATTTAGTCGCAACGCTTGTTGCCAAGTGTTGTGGATTTTCTCCCAACTTTGGTGTGGTGCTTTCCCAATTGGAAGGCCCAACACCGGAAACCTCGCGAGCGCTACCCTTTTCCCAACATTTTCCTTACACAAAGGCGCTGTATGTGTCGAGAGTAGCAAGAAAGAGAACCAGCATGACGTAGCACGATGTCATTGTAGCGAATTAAACGCCATGTAGAGGGTGCACCGATGAAACTTGGAAAAGCAACACCTACGGGGGCAGTCGGGGTAAGATGACCCGAGGCGTCCCCTTTCCAAGTTTGTTTGAATGCGTAGTAGCTCGGGTACTCATGAAGGAATGTTGTTTGCAATAAGCAGAGGCACTGTTCAGCGCACATTTTCTATGATATTATGTTCATTATGGAAGCTTGGCAATTATTTGGATGGTAAACCGCTGTCTCGTTCTGCTGAATTAACCTTCAGCACTAGGGAGCTCGGTGTGCAATTAACGTAGTATACCGGCACCATCTTGGTTTCTGACGTCTCTTTCATAATTGTACTGTTTTGTTTGTGCAGCAGTGCCTTGTAAACACGTGCTCATCAGTCTAGTTTGATCTCCGGTTGTTATTTTGCCGACGTGTGCCTTAACGAAGCGGCTAGACCATATGTTGAAACTGAGACAGATTTATTGTTGTCATTATTGGAACTGTCCTTCCGGAACGGATTGTAGCGCGTTGATGTTATGTACTGTGTGTGAGTGCTTCCCAATAGAGAACCTAACCAGTGGCTGGTTATGACGATTGTATTGGTAAACAGAAACAGTGGGGTAGGGATTGAAGCTTTAGGAACAGCCTACTTCCATCAAAAGTGATAACAGGAAGGCTTTCTTTCCTGGGGAAGATCTCACTGTGTTTACGTTTGCCAATAAAACCTTCATAACGAATCACTGGTTAGGTTCTCTATTGAGAAGCACTTACACACAGCACATCACATCAACGAGCTACAACCCGTTGCGGAAGGACAATTCCGTCCTGCCAGAGCCAGTTAAAAGCAACTCAGTATTTAATATTGTTATTATTATTACTTATGAAGAAAACAATGATACGGAGTCCTTGTTCAAAGATCTTTATTCGGCGGAGCTTTCGGAACTGTCGTGTTCCGTCGTCAGCGCAAGTAGGACGACGGAACGGAACACGACAGTTCCGAAAGCTCTGCCGAATAAAGATCTTTGAACAAGGACTCCGTATCATTGTTTTCTCATAATCATGAGACGCCTTGTTACTAATTTCTCTTGCTTCAAGAATAGTATTATTACTATTATTATTATTATTGATAAAAGAATCACGGAGATTTCTTCCCGTTGATCACGTTTCAGGATCATGATTTCCCGTGGCGCTAAAGCATTAACGAAGCTTTCGAGCCTCCTCTGGGCTCGTCATCAGCGCTGTGCGACGTGTCTTGTTTGCTGAGGTCCAACCAACCAGTTCTGGTCTTCAGGAGAGGCTCTTCCACCTTGGTCGAACAATGGTGGGGGCCCTTCAGATCGAACTTTGATCCGTCAGGGTTGATCCACCTCCGTGTTCAGACCGGGCTTCAGAGCAACCCCTTTTATCAGTTACACTTTGATACCCGTTACAAAAAAGTCTCATTATTATTATTATTATTATTATTATTATTATTATTTCGAAAGACAGGGTGTCTTTTAACGGGAGAGTAGATCTTCATGAGGACTTTTTTACGGATTTTGTCCCGTTGGTTGTTGTACGTTAGCAGATCTATAAGTAATTGACACTTTCTCCCTACCACCGGATGGATGAGAGTGTGGTAGGGAGAAAGTGTCAGATTACTTATAGATCTGCTAACGTACAACAACCAACGGGACAAAATCCGTGAAAAAGAGCTCATTATTATTATTATTATTATTATTATTATTATTATTATTATTATTATTATTATTGAATACAGGATGCATGTAACGGGTCGTTGGGATGGCATGTCTTTTTGTACACGGTTTACTTGTTGATATTGTTTCAGTGTATCTGCAATTAACCAAAAAACCTCACCAGTCAGCGATGGGTTAGTTTATTGGTAAAAGTTGCGAGTGCACTGTAACGTACGATCGGAGCTTTCGGGACGCTCTAGTCCCGTCGTCAGCGAAAAGATGGAAAGAGCTAGAGCAGTGTTTCTCAAAGGGGTCGGTACCGCGCCCCCCTCCCCCGGGGGTCGGTCACAGATTCTGAGGGGGGCGGTGGAGACGAAAGGGGCAGTTGGGGGGCGCTGGCGCGGTCAGGGGGTCGGTACTGCCCCCTGGGAGCAGCAGACGACTGAAGCTTCTGGACCTCTGCAGCCGCTCAATGGCAAAATCGACGGCGAACGGTTCTCAAAAGGTTTCTAAGACTGGAGGGTAAAGAGAGGAAAAATTCCGTGCCTTCGAGTACACCTTGTCACTTTGATCGGATTGTTAGATTGCCATTCTAGCGGCAATAGGGTGAACCACTGCGCTCTACAGTTAGCAGAGAATATCTCACTCCCGCTGGAGTAGTAAGAGCATGCAGGGGGCGGTGGCGAGCCTGCAGCTCGAAAAGGGGGTCGGCGGTGAGGCCGCAGCTCCGAAAAGGGGTCGATGGCCAGGGGGTCGGTGAGAAACACTGAGCTAGAGGAAAGACCTCTGTTTCCACCTTTTCGCTGACGACGGGACTAGAGCGTCCCGAAAGCTCCGATCGTACGTTACAGTGCACTCGCAACTTTTACCAGTAAACTAACCCATCACTGACTGGTGTGGTATTTTAGTTAATTGCAGATACACTGAAACAATATCAACGGGTAAACCGTGTACAAAAAACATGCTATTATTATTATTATTAATATTAATATTATTATTATTATTATTATTATTATTATTATTATTATTATTATTCATGATCTTGTTCCGCAAACTACGAAAGGTTATTGTTCTGAAACGTTTTTCTAATAATTACCCATCCATTCGCTGGTAGGGCGTTGTTTTCGGAGTACTTTCAGACACATTCTCCACTTCCAACGGGATCAAGCCGTACGTTCCATCATATTCAGATGTTGTGTTTTCACGGATTTTCCCGTTGCTTTGTACGTGGATGGATCTGTAAGTAAACTGACACGGTCTCCCTACCAACGGATGGATGAGAGTAGTTATAAGAAGACTCGTTCAGAGAACAACGTACGGTTTTCTCTCGAATATTTCGGAACGCTCGAGTTACGTCCTCTGCGAGCGAGAAGTTATTTCGGAACGTTCGACTTCGTCCTCAGCGAGCAAGAACTGAGGACGGAACTCGAGCTTTCCGAAATATCTGAGATTAAACCGCACGTTGTTCTCTGACCGTGTCTTCTCGTAACTACTCTCATCCATCCGTTGGTAGGGAGACCGTGTTAGTTTACTTACAGATCAATCCACGTACAAAGCAACGGGAAAATCCGTGAAAACACAATATCGTGAAGATCCATGCTCCCGTTAAAAGACATCCCGTCTTTCATATTTTTATTATTATTATTATTATTATTATTATTGTTGTTGTTGTTGTTGATGTTGTTGGCATGCCAAGAAGATAGATTTGTAGTAGGGAAGCTTCTCGTCTTTGCTAGTTAAATGAAACGCTCTTACGTAGCACGGAAAATTCAGCTTTTCCATTGTTAACGTTTAAGTGAACCTTAGCTCGTTGAAAATTCTTTCCATTAAAGTGCATCAAAATCGTGTGCATCGTCAGATAGTAAGCAAAGGTGCAACCGATTCCCGCTTTGCATTATTCCGTTGCTCTTAAGCAAACCTACTTCGCTTTGACAGGGGCTGTCATTGCATAATGACGCCGCACGTGTTTCATTTAACACAGTGATGCGCAAGGCTATGCCAGATATCGTCCCCTTTTCCCAGCTTCGAGGTTGCCATCGCCCCCTGCGATGAACCGTATCGGCTGGCGGCGAGAAAATCGGCGGGAAATCTTCATCAAGGACCCTGTCTTTTTTGCCTCCAATTCCCCATACTGACTTTTGCGCGAGGGAGTGTTCGTGGGACCAGCGACAGCATCATTGCTACCCATTGCTTCTACACAGCAGATCTTCGCATACAAAGAAAACGTTATGTGTACAACTTCATTTGTTCAGACGTCGCGTTTATTGCAGTATTACTCTGAAGGGCAGGAAGCGTGCTAATCAATTATCCTTTCAATATTTGGCTGCACTGAGGTGACCTGCAGTCGTAAATCGCCCCGATTGACTACTTCGAGAGGATTAAGCTTCTTCGTGACGAAATCCGTGGAAAGATAAGCGGGGATCTGGTGACAAACTTCCACGGGGAACCCAACCTCCCATAAATTCCTCCGGAGCTGTCGGCACTTTGCCCGAAATTATTTATTCGTTGATTAGCAGATTTGCGCTGTTTTCCAACCAACTAACTTGAAAGAAATCCTTTCGTCTTCGTCGTTTGACATCCCGTTGCATTTGAAGACCGAGTTGAACGGACTGAAATGGTGTCGTTGGTGCTCAAGCAACTCGTCCATGATATTCAACGACGTGGCGGACGACCCCGTGCTCTGCGCCTACGGACGTTGCGTTACGCAGGGCTACCTGTGCGTGTGGCGCCGCTCACCTCCGGTGCACACGTCCAACAAGATCGACCTTCGGTTGGCCGCCGAAAAGGAGCTTTGGGTGTTTTGGTACGGCGACGAACCCGACTGGGGTCTCCTGTGCACCAGTTTGACCAGTACGCTTCGTCTTCCTACTTTCTTTGCGCGAACGCTCCAGGCTGCTGTTTCAGAAATTGAGGAGAGCTCCTGGGAAAAGGGTGTCGAATACGAAACACGTACGATGCTGTTCAAAGCGCTGCACAACCAGATTGACCGGTATGCGCGATATCTGTCCGTCGAATAAGCCGTGTTTCCGACACTGTCGTTGCTTTCAGCATTCTCTTAAATTCCGGTTATCTTCGCTTCGGCAAATGGTATGTTCATCCGCTAGAATACCCAAGAATCAAGGCAAAACTTGCTCGTTCCAAGTACGTCCACCTAGTGTCGGGTGCCGACAGATAACCTGCAGTTGCTTTTAACTTTCCAGGTACATAATCGCCTTTTCATTCGCCTTTTTCGTACACGGGGAGAACAACGTATGCGTAACGGTGACAGCCCAACGACACGTGCCGGTCTATCGTCTTTGCCATCGCGTCTTTGAGAACAGTCCTAAGCAGTCAGTCATCCTGGCACCGTGGTCCATCTCCGCAGAGGTCAATATTGACCCGGAATGTTCGTCGAGCGAGCTGGACTCGCAGGCGCAAGAGTGTCTCCAGGAATGGTCAAAGTTTTACGCACTTTCGGACGGTATCTCGCAGAGGGGCGGTGCGGACATATTGGACAGAGAAGCGGATGCTAAGTCAGGCATCGCCGGACTGCCCAGAGTGGTGGACGTTGTGGTCAGAGGAGTCAAGCTTAAGTATCCAACAAGATTCGTTGGTCTGCTTGTCGATGAGGTGGGCACGGCGGACGAAGCGACCCACAACGGCCTGCGGACGTCCGGCGATCTCGAGGAGGAGGCCAAGGAGGAGGCACCGTTGCACTCGGCCAACCTGAGATACTTAATATGCGAAAAAGTGATGGAAGGTCTGGTGGCCAACCAGCGATGCTCGACGGAGCCATCGCAGTCCTCTTTACCGACCAAAGAGTTGCCGCGCGACAATGACAGCGACGGTTGTACGCAGTCGGCGGCTGGTTCTAGTCCTGATGAATCTGTTGGCGCATGGGAGTTTCTGGATATTAGCCAAAATGACCCTTGTCGATGTCGAGACAAAGTGGGCATCTTCTGTCACTTGAAATGCTTCCCCAAGAAAGGTCAGTCGAAGGGCCGAGGCGCATTGGGCAAGCACGGCGTGTTCCATCGTCGTCGGGAAAGCTTCAATCCTCCATTGACATCCGAACCGCCTGATGAGGACGCTTCCGACGGATCCTACTTCAATTGCTCCGTCGGGACTGCCAGCGATGGCGACACCTTCAGAGCTCAATGTCGAACTGCTTTTGCGGACGCGGCGCCCTCAAGTTGCTCAGCGCCATCGCCCGTTGCAATGTGCAACGAATTTGACGCCGTTGGGGCATCGTCGTCGCATTCGAAGGTCGATCGGATTTCCTATTCTAACAACAACGACCCATCCGCGCATCAGCAGGCACAGTTGTACAGCAGAGTAGAGCATGTGGAAGGTAACTTGGTGGCGCCTCGGTTTTCTGGCGCCGAAATGGCCAAGATCAACTGTCGCGTATTGGCGCGAAGCCAGCATTACATAAGGCACGAAGCGGAAAAGAGAACGCAAACGGACGAGGAAGATACGGAAGAAGAACGAGAAGAAAGGGAAGAGGAAGTGGGGGGTACGGAAACGCCGCTGGACGTTGTTAGCGACGAATTCTACAGGCAGTTGTCGTCCTGCCATTGGTATGAGAGCAGCAGCGCATCCGTTCCGTTGGAGAGAACTCAGAAAAAGATCAAATTGGCAGTGCACCTATCGGACGTTGCTTCGGGGTGCATTGATCCACGTCCTTTCTGCGCGGACCGTGGCGATCTTCTCGTTACGTTTGACAAGGATGGCCAGGCTTGCCCGGCGGATGAGCCTCATCCATCCGCGCAGTCATCGTCCAGTGTGGCAAAGCTTACCTTCCAAGAAGGTAGTGAGTGTGCATTATTATTATTATTATTATTATTATTATTATTATTATTATTATTTTTTTGTTTGGAGGAGCTTGCTGAACCGTGACTGGCTGGACAGTAGACATGTTTTATTTTTACTGCACTGAAGTCGGCTACAAGAGTGGTAGCCGAAAGCTCTGCTTTATGTGCCTTTTCTGGTAGTAAAAGGCTTCTACTTAACGGGGGATAACCGTGATACATTCTGCTTGCATATTATTATTATTATTATTATTATTATTATTGAATCACAGATTTCTGACTTGTTTCGGTTTCATTGTGTTAAGGCGCGGCAGATTAACCCGTTCATGAAAACTTCTTTATTCAATCGCGGAGCTTTCTGGACCTGCCTTGGTCCCGTCGTCAGCGCTAAAAACCGTATTATTATTATTATTATTATTATTATTATTATTATTATTATTATTATTATTATTATTATTATTCGAAAGACAGGGTGTCTTTTAACGGGAGCGTAGATCTTCATGAGGCCTTTTTCACGGATTTTGTCCCGTTGGTTGTTGTACGTTAGCAGATCTATAAGTAATCTGACACTTCCTCCCTACCACCGGATGGATGAGAGTAGTTATGAGAGAAACGCGTTCAGAAAGCAACGTACAATTTTCTCGAATATTTCGGAACGCTCGAGTTCCGTCTTCAGCGAGCGAGAGGCTTATAGATTACTTAGAGGATTCAAGTTCATGAATCGTTCTTGTCCTTTGTAAATACGGGAGAGGCAACTCCCGTCGTCAGCGTATGTTGAATGTAAATGACTCATTCAACATACGCTGACGACGGGAGTTGCCTCTCCCGAAAGCTTCGTTTTTTCCTTTCTTTAATTAAAGTTGTTCTCACACAGGCGTACACGTAAAGAAGAAAAAAAAGAAGACATCATGAAGTGTAAAGAGCCTGTAAGAAGTCACGTATTTCAACTAATCTATAGTGCATACGGAGCACGTTTCCTAAAGTTATTATTGTTATTATTATTATTGTTATTATTATTATTATTTTGTGCGAAAATAGGGTTTGTCGCAGGATTCTCCTTCATGTTATGTTATATGCTTATCTCACGGTGGTTTTCCTGCTTTGTTATCTACGGTACGATTAATTTATTATTGTATTGCCCCAATCAACAAGACGACGCTTTCAGAGTCGACCTTGTCCCCAAAGCTTCGTGTGTTTTTGCTTATATTTTAACGGGATTGAAGCCGTTTTTTGAATAAATAGTAATAATAATAATAGTATTGAAAATTGGATGTCTTGTAAGGGGTCTTGTATGTGTCATGATATCACGTACGGCTTGATCCCGTTGGAAGCCTTACGTGCTATCAATAATAATAATAATAATAATAATAATAATAATAATAATAATAATAATAATAATAATAATAATAATGAAAAGATACGGATCCTTCTTCTGTAAGCTTTAATCGGCGGAGCTTTCGGAACTAACGTGTTCCGTCCTCAATGCAATCCAGAACGACGGGGCACGCTCGTTCCGAAAGCTCTGCCGATTGAAGCTCACGGAACAAGGAGTCGTATCTTCTCATCGTTATGAAACGCCTTGTATCGCTTGCTTGCTTCAAAATAGTAGTAATAATAATAATAGTAGTAGTAGTAGTAGTAGTAGTAGTAGTAGTTGTTGTTGTTGTTGTTGTTATTGTTGTTGTTGTAATTCTACATTTCGCTGTGTCGACTTGCAGCCCAAAACAATGAAGACGGGAACTTGAGTGGCCTAAAGAAGGAGTCGGTTACGACTGGACATCTCGGAATAAGCGATTTCGATCCGTGCGCGCTGATGTCCTACGGTGATCCCATACTGGGAACCAACTGCAGCGACAACGAGGACGATCCCCTTAACGCAGTAAGTTTGTTGCCAATGTGTGTACAATTCTGGTCAATTCTTTCAATTCTGATCAGCCAACCAGTTTGTTCATCATGAAATGGGTGGGAAGGCAGTTTCTGGCCTTTGCTTTACGATGTATATATATATATATATATATATATATATATATATATATATATATATACAGTGGAACCTCTATAAGTTGACCACTCAAGGGCGGTAAGAAATTGGTCAACATACAGAGGTACCCTTTGAACTCAGTGGTAAACACCCCATAACTCCTTCCAAGCACTTTATTGAAGAAGGGACGTAGTAATCTATATGAAGAAACGTTAGGAAATTAAAAGAACAAAAACTGAATTAGTATTAAGGCAATGGAAATAAAGTAGTGGTAAAAGAGCATTACAATCAGTGCGTTTTATGGTCCGATCGTTGCGCATGTAAAGAAAGTCTATCTTTGTCTGCTTCGCTTTCTTGCTACAGACATAAGCGGTAAAAGCAAAGTCAGCGTTAACTATTGCATTAAACATATCGGGGCACTTTTCAGCAGCAAATAACTTCTGCTGATATAATGAATGGCGAACGTCATCGACTGTTAGTGTCTTTTCGACTTCTGTATCGCTATCGTTTTCTTCTTTTAAATCAGGCAAGCGCACGTGAATTAGCAGGTGGGCAAGTGGTGCTTTTGCCAATCTGTAAAGGGGGCACCAATGCGAGCGGTCGCAACGGATGCGCGCTGCCATGGCAGAAGCAGTGATGATACATACGCGCACATTGATACCACAAACATGCTAATGATTTCTGCTCTATATGATGTGGGAACACGCTCACAGTCATGACACATGTGCGCACAATGATAACGCAAGCAAACATCAGTTTGTAATGTTCACGGCATTTTGCAGGTCAACTTAAGGCGGTCAAAACATGTAATAATTGATAGGCATTGTCTCAGCTATGGTGGTCAAAGTACAACATGCGGAGATAGTCAACGTACAGACTTAGCTCTCCTATGCTTCATAATGGCAGGCCAACAAACCAAAAATGTGCGGTCAACATATAGAGGTGGTCAACTTTAGAGGTTCCTCTGTATATGTTTCTCCTATATATATATATATATATATATATATATATATATATATATGTGAAGACTGGATGTCTTCTAACGGGTCGTAGCATACTGGAAGAGTAACTTACGGTGTGCCCGTTGCGGTTAATCTTTCTTGTGTCTAAAATAAACCGAACAAACACGCCCTACCAGCGGATGGATGGGCAGTTATGAAGGAAGATTCGTCGACAACAAGCAAACCTCGAAGCTTTCGGAACGACCTTGTTCCGTCCTCAGCGAGTTTGGGAATGATCATTCCCAAACTCGCTGAGGACGGAACAAGGTCGTTCCGAAAGCTTCGAGGTTTGCTTGTTGTCGACGAATCTTCCTTCATAACTGCCCATCCATCCGCTGGTAGGGCGTGTTTGTTCGGTTTATTTTAGACACAAGAATGATTAACCGCAACGGGCACACCGTAAGTTACTCTTCCTATATATATATATATATATATATATATATATATATATATATATATATAGGAGAAAATTCACGTTTCTTTGCACTATTGTCTAGCGCTGACAATTTGGATGATTTGGAAAAGATATTTAGCCAAGTTATTGATTTGGCCTGGCCGTGCTAGGATTCCTTCTAAGTGGGACATTGCCTTTGCTTTTAATATTCTTTAGAAAGGATTATGCAGCGCAGCATGTTCAGCGTCCACACCTGAATAGTTCGAAGTGAGGGCAGCCAGCCCTACTTAGGCGTAATGGTCTATCTACCCTTTGCCGAAAGTTGGGTATATCGAACAAAGGCCCTAGATTGCGTATTTCTGAAATTTCTACTTTCTTGTAACGTGGCCTCCTCTACTTACGTCAGTTATTTCTCCTCGCCTTCTCGCTTAGCATTTTTCGTCTTTCGTTCATCCTTTGCGAATTCCTCTGGTGCTCATTTCCTACTTTTGTAGTTCCTGTCGCCTCCTCCGAGCCACAGTCAGGAGGAGGAGAATGCTCTGAAGGCAACGCCGAAAGCCAAACAGCAGGAGTGCAATAGTTTGGATATGCAAGTGAACTCCCGTGGTGGCAGCGGTGGCGGTGGTACCCAGTCTAGCTCGAAGCAAGCTGCCGGAAGTGCCACGCTGGATCATCTGGGAGTGATCTATCCGACTCCCCCTTCTCAGGAGACTGTCCACCAGATGTCACCCGAAATGGCCACTCAGGGAGTGTCGCTCCAGTGCTCCTCCGGTCAGGAGGTGGACCAGTGCTGCAAGGAGGAGACGTCTTCGTGGACAGGTCGTGGCGATCCGCTTGCGGGCGACTCAAGAAGGAAGGGCAGTGAACGGGATGCATTAGCTGAGGCGACCATTGTTTCAAAGTTCCTCTTGGCCTCGTCGTTTGCCTCGCTGGATTCGTCGTCGCTTCGCAAGGGTTTGAGACATTCGTCGGTTCAACGAATGTACAGGCCAAGCAAGCTGCTTCCCTCTTTTCACGGAAGTTCGAACGTGGGCTCACTGCTGCCAGCGCAGCCGTATACGATGAGCGCGACGTCTCAGGGTTGCGGCGGCTCATTCACGATGGCGTCCGTTGGTCAACCGCAGTATACGTCTCAGCTGGGATCCCTCCGTGGCGGCGGCGGTGGGTCCTTTCTCCATTCGAACTCGGCGGTCAATTTTGAATCGACCAACAAGAGTATAATATCGGCTCCGGCGTCGGTTCGCTCCTTTTCTGAACAATCTCCAAATACTCTGCTCAATCCCCCTTCAGTTTCGTCTCCCCATTTCGTAAAGACGCCGCGTACACCGGGCGCCGATTTGCAGAGTCCCATGTCGAACGCTTCCTCAGCCTACGCAAGGTGAGCGACGAACTTCCTTTTCCCTGCCATTCCAATCAGGGTTCGCCCCTTTACTTTTTTCCTGTGCTTTGCAGAAATCTCAGCAGCATTGAACCGGTCAGCTGCGACTTCGGGCATATATGCGAGGGTCACGGTCTCGTGTTGGCGCTACTTATCAGCGATACGTTCGTTGACCTTCACCGAGACAGCATCTTTGACTCCTGTCCTCTCTGCGTGTGCAATATGAACATCCGTGGCTTGGAGATGGGCTTCTACGTGAATCCGGTGAAGAAGAACGATCAAGGATGCATGGCCGCCTCCTCTCATTGGACCAACAAGTGCACTTGTGGGTTCAGGTAGGAATTGCTCCTTTGGGGGAGCTGAAAGCGATGTCACTATCACAATGTACCGTTGCTGCAGCGCGGTCCGGCATCGTTACCTCAGTTACACGTCGGGCGTCTTTTACGAGGACGAGGACGACGCAACGGGCTCCGTCTGGCAACGCCTGCCTCCCTTTCAGTGCAATGCCGCGGAATTCTGTCGGGACATCGTCGAGCTGGTTCGCCACCAAAGTTTGATTCCTGATCTCACGTGCAGTCTGATGACGTTCCGACCGTCCTTGTACGCAAGCATCCGATCAACGTCGGCCGACGCGCGCAAGATGTCGTTCACCTACAACGCCGTCGAAGTGCAAGACATCGCCGATCTGTGCAAGCAGGCGTTGGAGCAGTCGGTTGCCGCCGTCGACAGCGTCGGTTCGGCGCGCCAGGAGGCGATCTCCTTTCCGCAAGCTTTGATCAACAAGTGGGGCTACTCCATTTCCAAAGACGTGTCCGACAGCCTGGAGACAATGGCGGTTTTGAGGTTCCACTTTTCCTATTTCGGCGCTTGTAATCTGCACGGCATTGTTGGGCGCTCGCGTTGAGGCGCACGTCCATTGAGGGCATTGGAATTGAAAATTTCAGTTTAGTAATAGTATTGATAATTTTGACAATGTGAACAATGTACTAATATACGCATTATTGGCAGTGCAGCTGTATCATTAGGCAACACCCAATATTCAAGAGCCATACTCAGGTTGCAAAACTTTTTCAGTGCTTTGTTGCATTACGTTTTGCCGTGTGTTACGGTGTGTTAGGTTAAATAATGCAAAATATCTTTGTAAGCCAGTTGCAAAGAAGCCGTTATACAAAAAAGTAAGTCGACAAAGGAAAACAGTTCAATTGGGCTATTAATAGAAACCGTATTTTCAAGAAAAGAAGTGTGTGTTAAATATGGTTCATTTTTAAAAGTCCACTGGTTTCTTATTGAGCACTATTTCAGATCTCTGCTGCCCTTGTTGCAAGAATCCCTGCAGAAGTCGCGCGGACTATGGCAGGCGAAGCACAGCGTCGAGGGTCCCCTAACCTGGCGCCAGTTACATCGCAAGTGCTCCCATGGGCCGGGCAGCAACGGGCGCGAGGACCTAAGCGGGCCTGAGCCGATTCCCGAGTTGTTGGTCGGATGCGACCGCGAGTGGATCAGCGTCAGCCCGTTCAGCGTTCGCCTGTGGGATCATCTCTGCTTGGAACCGTTCGCCCAACCAAAAGACGTCGTATTCATCGCCGTCGTGCCGGACAGCCATTACGTTGTTCGTAAGGCGAGAAACTTTTTCCGTGAGCTAAGCAGAACTTACGAGGCGATGCGCCTCGGTCGGCACTGCCCTATAACGCGCGTCCTAAAGGACGGCATCATGCGAGTAGGCAAAACGCATGCCAAGCAGCTGAACCAAAAGCCGGTGGACTCGTGGTTCGACAGGTTCGAAAATAGCGCCGACCTAAGTCGGACAATTGGTATGGCGTAACTTTTTAAAATTCCGCCATTTTTCCGTGCTGAATTTTTTCTTTGCATAAATTAGGTTCAAAGCTGAAGTTGTACGCCCAGGTGTGCAGGCACTATTTGGCGCCGCACATATTCTCGCCCATTTGGAACGCCTTCGACCGGTCCGTGTTCAGCGAGTCAGCAAAGGACTGTCAGACCCCGGCGACAGGTGCGGCGAATTCCGATTGCTCCATGCTGCCACCGCCCGCGCCCTTCGGCTGCTCGACCGGAACTGAAGGCACCAATCCCGATCACATCGGTTGCGACGGACGTTCGGCTGATCCGGGCGACTTGTTCTCAGGAGAGGGGAATGTATTCCCGCATGTTGTCGTCATCTACTTGGTCAATCCATTCAACTTTGAGTCCGAGGAAAAGTGCAAAGACCTTAATCGTCTGGTGACGACCGGCCTGTTTCGCTGCTATTTGGAAATTCTGCAGGATGTCCCTGCCGCCCTTAGGGGCTGCATGCAATTGCAGATAATTCCGCTGCAGTCGCTGCTCGACATGTCCCTGTTGGACGAATGGGAGGGCACTCATCTCGGAGAAGGTTGGTCCGCGCAATTTACTTGTAGCCCCATTTGCTGAACTCTCGTTTCGCCTTTTCAGGCGCAACTCATCGCAGGCTCAGCTCGACCAGTCACCTCCGGGCGCTGGCGTTAAGCGTGTTCATGCAAATTAGAAATATAGGCTTCTCCTGTTTGCAACCCTGCATGCCAAAGGTGCTCACCGGTTTTGGTCCTCTTGCCGGCAGAGCGGAGCTGTTCAGGCGGAAGCAGGACTTTCAAAGCTTTCGCCTCTTTTCGGCGCCAGTAATTCTCATGCCTCGAATCGACCGGGCCTCCATCATGTCGTCGATCAGTCCCGGCGAACTGAAGGACGACTTGGATCAGGTACTCTTCCTGACCTATTGCCTGTCCTATCAGCAGCAGTGGCTTCTGTCAACGGTGACCGACCATTTGGGTTCCATGCTGGACAGCTGCGTAATCAACATGATCCTGAATGACCGTAAGAACGTCGTTCAAAGAGAGGTCATATGGACGGCCCTAAGGAGGCTGTGGGATTTCGTGGTCGGCGTTCTGGCAACGAGCTCACGCCCGTGGCGCATTGTAATCGGCAGATTTGGTCGTCTTGGCCACGAAGAGCTGAAAGGTACGAAAACTACCGTACATTGAACTTACCTCGAGCAATGGCCGTTCTTCGTTTCAGCCTGGGCCCATTTGTTAAGCAAAAGTCAGCTACGGAGCACAAGTCGCCTTTTAAGGGAGCAGTGCTCCGTTTGCCAGCCAATGCCGTCGATATTCGAAACTCCAGCTATTCTGTCTGCCTGTCTTATCAGTACGGAACTGGACCCCAGTTTGCGCATTTTTCCGGACTCGTTCGTGCACGACGATCGCTTTGGACAAAATGCCAAGCAGTGTCCGCTGTCCACGCCCGACGACGTCACGTGTACGCATATAATGGTTTTTCCCACGTCCGCATTGATACAGGTTTGTACAACCGGAAGCGTCCCGCTAGAGCTGACCGCGTTACGTTTGATTGGTTGCAGATCAACCAGTGCTGCATCATGACCGGCGGTCTGCCCGGCGCCGAAGAGTCGGAAGGTGACTTCGAAAGTCTTTGGAAGGATTTGATGATCGGCAGCGACGGCGATGGCCTCGAGTCCGGTTTGAACGATCTGTTCGGTAGCATTACGGATACAAGTTTGATGAACGACAATAGCGTCAATTTCGATTCTACCGCCGGTCACGGTCGCGTAAGTAATCCTTGACTATATCGGGCTGTCTGAAAGTTACTATTAGTATTATGTGCACTGAAAGCGCGGGAAAAGTGTATTCGGATCAAACGCCCCCCCCCCCAAATGGAGCAGTATTAATATGTAAATATCGTACTGTTTTTCTTTTTTTCCATATGTAATGAAGTTCCTTGCGATTTCAAAAAATGACAGACCTGAGGGGCTACGTTTGCTCAGGGTCGGCACGTTAACTTGTGCATTAAGGTGCTAGTTAAATTTATGAAGGATACCATCGCCATGAAGTTCAATGTTTGAACTTTAAAAAGTTCGTCCATACTCAATGTATGGACTCACTGGAATGGAATGGATTACTGGAATGTAATCTTTCAATCAGGGAATTAAGCTGGGAGGCCGAGATCAAGGGTTCCATGGCGAGCTTACTCCGGAATATTTGGAAACCAAAACCGAACCTTGACGGAAATGACGGAAAGCCTTGACGGAAAGCCGATAGAGGTGACGTAGCAATCGTATGGGGCTTGTGTTTAGTTACATTCAAAAATGTCTTGCTACCTTGGGAATGTTTGTGAGCTGATTGCAATCGATTCATTAGAAACTACTACACGGAAGTTGATTAGCCTTCGTGAATTGAATCTGAAGCAAGTGACGCAGAGCTCTCTAAGATTGCGCAGTACCTTCATGTCATATTACAGTAATCATAATGCAGAGCCATGCGGCCTCCTGTAAGTTAACAAAGAAGATGCGCCATTGGGAGAGTGGTAATATGAATCATACGAAAGCTTTTGTTCTCGGACACTTTAGTCACGATGTATGGAACTTATTTGAAGACCGCAGTGTAGGGGAATTTTCATTTCTCCTCATTTGAAGAATGTAGTTTTCATTTCTCCTCCCCTGTCCTTGATCTGTTTGCAAAGGAATTATCAATCATTGAAAGAATAGGGGAGAATCAGCATTGTGCAGTACAGAATTTTTACGATCAAAGTCATGACAACAGTTATCCCAAGAAACCTGTTTTTTCTTTAACAAATGATGGGATATACTTTATAGGTGGAATTGAAAAACGTCATAAAAAGGACCGTCACAGCTTAGTATGAAAGCATTGGAGGAAATCGTTCAGCGTCCTGGAGGAGTACTGGACTTTAAAATATCCCTCGAAAGCTCAACTAGCATGAGGCCCTTGTTCAGTATCGTTATGGCTACGTAAAACAAAGCCCAGTAGTTGTTATGAAGTTAAACGCAATTGCTAATTAACGTATATAGGCGAAACTGCTAACACGTTAGTCTACCAGGTCAAGGACCGAACGTGGAACATTGCAACAATCCTACAGCTAGGTGGAACGGTTCAATCACAATATACGGGCTCGAGCACAGTTTCTTTTCCTAAACCCCATCATTGCTTAAGCAGTTTGAATTTCCAAGATCGTACAGGATGCTTCCTGATGCTCAGGTTCTCTGCAATCTAGAGCTTTTCCCATAAGCCTCACTTTGCGTCAAGGAAAATTGAGGCAGCAGTTTTCAAGCGACGTAATGGCACAGTTATCCGTGAACTAGGAGCGGAAGTCGACGTCATGTGGACAGGATGGAAAAGCCGTTGTGTTTTTCAAAGTTTCGAATTGCCTTGTTGAATTGTGCTGGTGACGGACCGAACTGTGGGCGCCATAGTCATGACAAGCTTGCGCGAAATAGCACATCGCCCAGTTTTTACTGTAATCCCTTGATTGAATCATTTGCAGGGTCTTGCCCTTTCGGAATCGTCCGACGAGAGTATCCAATTGCAGCCGTTGGCGTTGGGTTTTCTTATATCCACCGCACCAACGGGTCCCGTGCCAGACTGGTTTTGGACCGTTAGACCTTCGGCCAGCAAAGCCCTGCCGGTCCATCTGCGTTCGGCTCTTCACATTCACACGTCGGGCGTTCAACAGAGCGACGACCAATTGTTACCCGGTGGGGCGAACCGTTCGTCCGCCGGCAGCTCCCATCCGCTGGACTCCAGCTTGACCACGGACGTTCTGCGCTACGTGCTCGAAACTTACAACGCCCTCTCGTGGCTGTCACTGGACTTGAAAACCGGCGATCGGCGCAGCTGCTTCCCGCTTCACATTCAAGCACTGTCACGGTTGTACAGAGCAATGGAAAATCTTCTCCAACGATAGGCAGTTTGGCCGCCGGCCCATCTAACCGTCCTTAGTCAGGTAGTCAAGTAAGTACTTTTGGTACGCTCTGGCGGGCTGATGTCCATTGGTCTCGCTTCTTCAGGATGGCGCCGTCACTTCGTCAGGGATGTAACACTTTCAGAAGGACCTTGTCCGCACTAGTTCTCCTTTCAACATCTCGCTTATACGCAAGGAGAACGTGGAGAAACGTTTACGCATATTGCCAAGCACTGTTCAAGTCGTCCAGTTTTCAGTTGAACTGTTTCTGTGATACAAAATTTTTGCATTTTCATTCATGACACTTTCGTTCCTTTTTTTTATTGCCGCAGCGTAGTCGCTGTTTGCGTGGCCAGCTTGTACCGAATTTCCAAAGCAATTTAAACTCGTTGTTTCGCCCTTTGCTTACGAATCGATGCGTTATTCAATCCTGTCTATGTATGCGTATGCGCATATGCATTTATACGTTCATATAAGTATATATAATTACGTGGTAAAAAGAATTAAACGTTCGTCCCTTCCTGCGAATCACATTGGCCCTCATTACTTCACTGCCGCTGCCAGGATACGCAATGAATTTGAAGATAGAGTGTTGTCGATAACAGGCTTCCCTTCGCCGGTTATTCAATTATCCGTCATACCGTTACTCTGAAACTTTTAATTCGAAAGGCTTAGGTGAGCAGTTAATGCACGGGCATTACGGGAATTGGAGTTTCAAAGAAAAAGCAAAGTATATGTATGAACTGCTTTCTTTTTTCCGCAAGTTAATAAATTCTACTACCAGGGACTTAGTTTCAGGAACAGATCAAGATAATCATGAAGAATGATGAGGAATGTTGTAGCCTGTGCCCATTAGCATACTAACCTAAAAATTGTGCGTACAGTTCCGTGCTAGGGGAAAAATAATGTGGATTAAAGGTATGTGGTCTAATGATAATGAAGACAACGTAAAACGTAAGTTTTATCAGCAACCCTACCTGGCTGGGTGTTCGCAGCTTTTCAACTCTCTCATGTACCATCTTCAGTGGTTCAACGAGCCGATCAGACGTGACACGAACTGTTCACGAAGTTTTTGGCACGGTGGGCAATGCATAACTACAACAACTGAGCTAAAGCAAGAATATCAAGATTGACTTAGCTGTCTTAAATGTTTTCTGTTTCTTCCATTCTTTTACTTTTTCTCTTTTCGTTTTTACTTCCCATTCCTCGTTGTCACTGGTCACCAGGCAGTTCGTCTTTTCCTGTAAAATTGTTGTCTCATACCCTGCCAGGTTGTTGCAAGTTGGCGTATAGCATGCCAAATTCTGTGAGCATTACCAATTAGGTACAGTGTTTCTATTAATATTTAAGAACATGAAGAACAAAGCGATAGAACTGGAATCGAACCCCGGCCAATATGCTGTGATCTTATGACTGGCAAAATGCAAGACGAAGGAATAAAAGCGTATGTCAACAATTTAGTCAGCGTTGCTTCCTTTTACTCGTCCACCTATGCCATTTCCGGTCTTTCCACTTTCCCATTCTTTTCATGATATAAAAAATTGTTAAACCCATTGGATAATTATTCTGCAACATGCTCTGATTTAGGTTCACTCCTCTTCTGAGAACTCTTTGCTCCATAAATTAATAGCTCTGTCCACCATTCGTGAGACTATCACGACTTTTCATATGCGGTTGGAACAGAAATTTAAATACCTTCCCGTGCGTGTGGGCTTTCTACAAACTTTGGCAGCAAAGCATGCCCTCTACTCGTTAACAGAATACCCAAGAGCGGTTTACGATGGGAAAGGAAGCGGCAGTTGTCCCTCCGCTTCCTTTCCCATCGTAAACCGTGTGGAATCCGGGAACAGGCGTTTCAGATGTGCAAGCAAAACACCCTCTTTTCCTTTACTCGTTATACTGGAAATGTCATCTACATATCGCTTACTTACAACTTTCAAAGTTTCATACGCTGGTCAATTATGCCTGGTGGAACGGTCTGTTCTTCCAGGTGCTCCACGAAAATTTCAGCCCGCACTGGTGGCAAGGAGCTACCCGTAGGTGCTCCTGTTCGCTGTGAAAATAGAAATTCCTTCCAATGGAAATAATTTCGGCACTATTCGATCTCAGCCCCGACCAGATGATTGGTCGCTTACAGATGTTTCCCGAGCCGATGGTTGGTCAGTTTAGTTTTACGCTGGTTGGCTACGCAACTGGCACCGATGGTTGGTGAGTTTAGGCTTACGCTGGTTGGCTAGGCAACTGGCATATTTTCTCGTGTAAATTCTTCCTTGACGCTCAGTTTCATTTGTGAGAATGAGTGTGAGTACAACGTTGAAGAACTTAACGGAGTTGTGTATCCAGTATGGGGATAACGAGTTGGCCGCAATAAAGTTTATGCAAAGCAGAGGCATCATGCACCGCCGGAGGGTGTGCCCACGCTGTGGTAGACCTATGGTGCTGCAGCACAGGAAGGACCGCAACGACGTGCGTTGGCGGTGCCATAGAAAGCTGTGCCAAAAAGAGCTGTCGCCAAAAACAGGAACCTGGCTCCAAGGTAGTAATCGGTTAACGAATAGCGTGTTGTTGATCATAGTGGTACTTAGGCTGCGACTACCCGGTGCGGACCCTGTTGCTCTTCGTTCGAGCGTGGTCAGAGACTTTGACCACGCTGAAGTTCTGCCGGGTCATGTTCAGCATGAACGACGGAGCCGCGGTGAGACTGAACGCAGCGATGAGGCGTGTCGCAGAGGAGTGGCTGTTGAACAACCCGGTGCCTGTTGGAGGCCCCGGCCTTACGGTTGAGGTGGACGAGTCCTTGTTCGCAAGGAGAAAGTACAACCGGGGCCGGATGCTTCCACAGGCGTGGGTCGTCGGTGGTGTGTGTCGCGAGACGGGCCACTGTTTCCTTGCCCGTGTTGCAGATCGGTCCGCCGCTACGCTTATCAATGTCATCAAAGAGAACGTAGCGGCCGGATCGACTGTCATCACGGATGAATGGCGGGGATACTACCGTCTGTCCAGTGAGCATTACACGCACCTGCGTGTCAATCACTCGATCAACTTTGTTGATCGAGTGACTGGTGCTCACACGCAGACGGTAGAATCCCTCTGGTCCCATGCCAAGCAGGGGAACAAGGCCCGTCGCGGTACACACCGCTCCCAAATTGACTCGTACTTGTGCGAGTTTGTTTGGCGCCGACGGCTCAGCCGGGATGAACATCCGTTCAATCAGATCCTCTGCGCCATTGCGGAGCTGCACCCGCCGCGGTAGGACTGCGTCCCGGTGTTTTGTGTGTGTCTGTGTCGGGTGGTGTGTTCGTTGCTCTTAACTGTGAGTGGCATTGTGTGTACCACTCGTTTTGTGCTGGTTTTACGTTGTTAGTAAACATCATTATATCACACGGTGATTTCTCAGTTGATCAGCCTAGCGCTCGCTGCGAGTTTTACGAGACGATGCTTGTACTTTGATCTCGCCGCCAAGCGGTGTCTGAGTTTGGCAACATAAAGAACGGCTAAGTCTGGCTACGTCGGACCCTGTGGAGAAAGGCAGACATCTGCGCGAAGGTGTTTTCGTGGAAGGAAGCAAAGCGGCTTCATTTGATTTCGCGAATGAGCGGATCTTTGGAAACCGTTACGGGCTACGCGTCGGTAACGAATGGGTCACTGGACGGGTGCCGGAACATTTAGACAAAGCGATGGGTGAGTGCGTCGGTGTTCAGGTGTTTTCGTCGAACCAAGCTAAGCGGCTTAAATAGGTCTTGCGAATGAGCAGATCTTGGGAAACCTTAGCGGGCAACGCGTCGGTAACGAATGGGTCACTGGACGGGTGCCGGAACATTTAGACAAAGCGATGGGTGAGCGCGTCGGTGTTCAGGTGTTTTCGTCGAACCAAGCTAAGCGGCTTAAATAGGTCTTGCGAATGAGCAGATCTTGGGAAACCTTAGCGGGCAACGCGTCGGTAACGAATGGGTCACTGGACGGGTGCCGGAACATTTAGACAAAGCGATGGGTGAGCGCGTCGGTGTTCAGGTGTTTTCGTCGAACCAAGCTAAGCGGCTTAAATAGGTCTTGCGAATGAGCAGATCTTGGGAAACCTTAGTGGGCAACGCGTCGGTAACGAATGGGTCACTGGACGGGTGCCGGAACATTTAGACAAAGCGATGGGTGAGCGCGTCGGTGTTCAGGTGTTTTCGTTGAACCAAGCTAAGCGGCTTAAATAGGTCTTGCGAATGAGCAGATCTTGGGAAACCTTAGCGGGCAACGCGTCGGTAACGAATGGGTCACTGGACGGGTGCCGGAACATTTAGACAAAGCGATGGGTGAGCGCGTCGGTGTTCAGGTGTTTTCGTCGAACCAAGCTAAGCGGCTTAAATAGGTCTTGCGAATGAGCAGATCTTGGGAAACCTTAGCGGGCAACGCGTCGGTAACGAATGGGTCACTGGACGGGTGCCGGAACATTTAGACAAAGCGATGGGTGAGCGCGTCGGTGTTCAGGTGTTTTCGTCGAACCAAGCTAAGCGGCTTAAATAGGTCTTGCGAATGAGCAGATCTTGGGAAACCTTAGTGGGCAACGCGTCGGTAACGAATGGGTCACTGGACGGGTGCCGGAACATTTAGACAAAGCGATGGGTGAGCGCGTCGGTGTTCAGGTGTTTTCGTTGAACCAAGCTAAGCGGCTTAAATAGGTCTTGCGAATGAGCAGATCTTGGGAAACCTTAGCGGGCAACGCGTCGGTAACGAATGGGTCACTGGACGGGTGCCGGAACATTTAGACAAAGCGATGGGTGAGCGCGTCGGTGTTCAGGTGTTTTCGTCGAACCAAGCTAAGCGGCTTAAATAGGTCTTGCGAATGAGCAGATCTTGGGAAACCTTAGCGGGCAACGCGTCGGTAACGAATGGGTCACTGGACGGGTGCCGGAACATTTAGACAAAGCGATGGGTGAGCGCGTCGGTGTTCAGGTGTTTTCGTCGAACCAAGCTAAGCGGCTTAAATAGGTCTTGCGAATGAGCAGATCTTGGGAAACCTTAGCGGGCAACGCGTCGGTAACGAATGGGTCACTGGATGGGTGCCGGAACATTTAGACAAAGCGATGGGTCAGCTCCTCGGTGTTGAGGTGTTTTCGTCGAACCAAGCTAAGCAGCTTAATTCGGTTTTCCGAATGACCAGGTGCTCGCAGGCGCTGCTAGGTTTGGGGACGCTACTCCTGCTAATCGGTGGTAGGGTCGTAATCGCTGACCGTGCAGACACGGACGAGCTGTAATACCTCTTGACCCTCGTCTGCACGTCTCCGTTCTTTAAAAGGACCGCAGTCCAAACGGCGTGCTATTCGGTATGTCTGCAACGGCACTGAACGTTTGATCTGTGTCCCGTGGCTGTCTAACTGACGCACAAGGACCGTAGTCCAAACGGTGTGCTATTCGGTATGTCTGCAACGGCACTGAACGTTCGATCTGTGTCCCGTGGCGGTCTAACTGACGCACACGCTTGCCGATTGTTTGACGACGGGCTGCATCTGCGTGCTGAAGATTCGGTAAGTCTATGCATATCTTCTGCACTGTTCCGTGTTCAATGTTAAGTTAGTGGGGAATTTGACAAGGAGCACAAATCTCGACAAAGTGCGGTCGTGTGCAGATGTAATGGAAACAAGGACGAAAGATCGGTTGTGTTTAGGTTTAAGCTTAGGTATCGGCGAAAACGACAGCCATTAACGGTCGAAAGCCATGAATGCAGAGCGCACAGGAAAGATAGGTTGTGTTTCGGTCTAGGCTTAGGTATCGGCGAAAGCGACAGCCATCATCAGTCGACTAGCACGAAGGCAGAGTGCATTGGAAAGATCGGTTGTGTTTAGGTTTAAGCTTAGGTATCGGCGAAAACGACAGCCATTAACGGTCGAAAGCCATGAATGCAGAGCGCACAGGAAAGATAGGTTGTGTTTCGGTCTAGGCTTAGGTATCGGCGATAGCGACAGGCATCATCATGAGTCGACGAGCACGCGAGCATAGCGCACTGGAACGATCGGTTGTGTTTTGGTCTAAGCTTAGGTATCCGGGAAAACGACATTCGTCGTCAATCGACGAGTACGTAAACAGCATGAACATGACAGATCGGTTGCGTTTAGGTCTAGGCTTAGGTATCGGCGAAAACGAGAGACACTAACAGTCGAAAGCCATGAATGCTGAGCGCACTTCAAAGACGGTTGTGCTTACGTCTAAGCTTACGTATTGGTGAAAACGACTGCCACAAGCAGTCGAAACTTTTATGGGAAACTTTTGCGCAGATGCACACATAACCGTTTGCTTTGGAATTAAACCGGTCCGAACCGACTTTGGCGCCACCTACACTAGGTTGCATCTGATTGGCCGAAAAGTAGGTCACCTCGGGGTCAAAATGGGGTCGGGGCTATACAAAAAAAGTACCATAATTTCCTCCCTCCGTGCAGCACTTAAATAGCTTGGTGATATGATGAGATCAAGTTTGGACCAGTCTATTAGGAAAGGACCTCTGGAAAGCAAATGGTGAATTGTGGTGCATGAATAATCAAGTGAGAGGGACACTGAACAGGTCCTTCACATTATAGTTTACTGGAATGTCATCCGGGTCATGTGTGACCTCTTTGGTCCACTGCAAATATGCTCAATGAATTCATTGCATGAAAAGTTCTTCCCGCTAAAGGTTGTTGCATTTTGGCAGGGTTAATTCAAAGGCTGTTAGTGACACTTCGTTTGTTCGAAACCAGCAATTTTGGTGGTACGGCTTCCTTGTGAGCCTTGGGGAGGCTGGATAATTCAGGGGAAGAAAAGTTATTCCTGTATCGTAGTTGTCGAACTAAGCCGGACGGTTCCTTTTCTTTTCTTGTCATGTATTTTTGAAAGCTTGCACTACGCAGCTTTCGGGACCTTGATTTGCTCCATCTCCAACTTTGCGATGCGAGCAAACCGTAAGAGGGCGAGAGAGTAAGGGTAGGACTTTCAGTGTTATATGCCAGCCGATCTTTAATCTATTACGTTCCGATTCGCTGAGCGAAGCTTTAAACTTTCCGTCCAAACTGAGAAATATTTAAAGTCATTACGAGACGGAAGCCACAGCGTGGGCCCACTTTTATTTTAAATAGGAAAGCGGTGGTTCGCGCTTGCTTGCTTGCATACCTTCGTTTCAAACGAACATTGGAAAGGCGTGTTCTACAAAAGCTGAGCAGCACAATGGCTGAAGACTACCTGAAGACCCTCGCAAAGGAGTTGGCGTTCGACAACTTTGAGGAAGATTACAAAGCGCTTATTTTTGAGCAGTTTGTTTGCTGCGCAGAGGAGGCAAACAAAATATGGACAAACTTGCCGGCAGTTCCGCCGTTCAGCTCCCGATTGGTGGACATACCGATTCCACTGGTCGCTGACAAGGAGAGCTCGAAGCAGAAGTACGTATCGTCCGCTCATTTGCATTACGTCAAAAAAATGAAAGCCGACTTCGGGGTGCAATATCCCGACACGGAGCAGAAGGGAGTAAAGGGGAATGTCGACGCCAGCACGGACAGCAGCGCAACTGATCAAGGAGAGGAACCGTGCCAAGTTTTGAGTACGCCGAGAGAATCGTTTACCAAAGGTTCGCCAACGAAGTCCAATGATCAAGCAAACAAAAAGGAACTTGCCGATCCGTCGACAGCGCACGTCGACAAGGAACGAGCCCTACCTGAATCGTCGACAAAGAATGTCAGGCTGGGTAGCCCCAACCTTTCAACGCCAAGTCAGAAGTCTTTAGGCAGTAGCACCCCAAATCAAACCGCCGCGATCAAACATCTTTCACCGAAGTACGAAAACGTTAACGTTAAGAAGGACCAGACTTTATTGGAACGCCTTTCGGAAGATGGTACGGTGCAGCTGTTCAAAGCACTTAGCTAACGTGCATTTCCCTTCCAGGAAGGAACGCTGGCATCTTCAACTTTTCGGGATTAAGCAAAGTCGCTTCCGAGTACCTCTTTGGCAATATCCCAACTCCTGCAACGCTGACAACCGCCATGTCGGGAAAGGCCAGCGGCACAGAGAGTCCTTCAACGCCACCGAATGTTTTATCAATGGATAAGCGCGACGAGGGTCCAAAATATTCGAAGTCAGCAACTACTATGACCAACTATAAAGACAGTTGTACTAGAAGCATCTATACATCTTCAAAATCAGCACTGGAAGTTATTACCTCTGCCAAGTCAGTTTTGCCCGAGGGAACCAAGGGATTTTATGATAGCAGCGATTCGTGTACACCAAAACGCTCATCGCATGTAACTCGCTCGTCGGGTAAAATGAACGTTTCGGGCGAAAGCTTCGCGACGTCGGAAACGGCAATGCCGCCGGAGTCAAGTGCGGATATCGGGGATCTTTTAACGCCATTGACTTTTTTCCCAGAAAGCAGCGATTCAGATGGTCTTAACATTTCAACGGCACAGATGTACTCGTCGCACCAGGAACAGGGAGATGAGCTCCCGGTCCGCGGCGTCAACGCGCAGGACGCTTCCGGTAATTTGCATATTGACCGTAGTGAAGTTGTCTCCCAAAACTGCCATTCAGACGATGACACGGACGCAGACGAAATTACACAACCAAAGCGAGAACCGATCTCCCTTAATCTTCCCACTTTTCCAAGTCTCTGCGATGCAACCAGAGAAATGGGAGAAATAACGGTTCTTACTTATTGAAGTAGTCTTCTGCTGGATTACACAATGTCATCATAGGTTCCCGAAGAAGTGGACGTGGCCATCTGGTCTCACGGAGCGGACATACCTTCGAATCCGGCCATACGCCCTCTGCACAGTATATTGGGACAGCAACTCGGCAAGGCACTAATAAACTGCCAGAGGGCGGGCTGCTTAGCCTATCTTTACATACCGTTGGGCGAAATTGGTATTACCGTTGCTCGCGTAATTGTCGACCACTTCGACGAGTGGCTTCAGATCCTGCTTGGAAACCAATCATGCATTGCCAAGTACTACTTGAATCGGTGAGCGGTCAACTTGTTAAACATTAAGGCAATATTCGCGCGCGGCTAAAACGCGTTGCTTCTCTTCAGGGCGCAACTCTTGAAAGAGGTAATAGCTATGCCACACTTGGAAGACCTTCGGCTGGCGCTTTACTGGATGGACGTCGAGGAATACGGTAACTGCAGAGAGCGGCTGCAGCAAATAGAGGAATTCTATCTGACAATGCACGAGGAGGTTAGGAAGAATTGGTCCGATCTGACGAAAGGAAGGACCATCGAGGACTTGCGTGATCAATAGACCATTTGCGTAGGGTGCACAATGGGTTAAGCCGCACGTAAATTAACTCAGCAGCGGAAGTCTGAAACTTAACGCATCGCCCATTGTCTGTCTCAGTTGATATCCCGGAGCTCAAAATCCGGAATTGTAGAAACGGCGAAAATAAAATTGCTTAAAAGGTAGTACGGAGACTTAGTATCGAGTTATTCGCGTCCTGAGAAATAAACGTACTTAATTAAGTAACAAGTATGACAGTATCTCCAGATTTTGAGGAATAAAATGCACAATAAAGTGTTCTTCAGCTAACAAAGTTTACTCTGCGCTGAGATATTAATGCAATTATTCAAACTTGACGGTAAACAAACAAAAGTGCATCGCACGCCTGCAGCAAATGTGAAAAGGAGAGTGAACAAAGCACTTGCTCACTTGATTATCATAATCAAAGTGCTGCTCATTTCCTTACGCGAATTCGTCTGACTTTGTCACCTTTCTTTTCGAAAGTTCAAACAATGTACTGCCGAGCTGTTTTGCTCGCAGTTCGATTTTCGCATTCAGGACTTCGGCAGTTATGGATGTTGAGAGCTACCCGATTACGTCGCTTAGGATTACGTCAGCCTGGATATCGATACAGTCCGCCCTAGCTGCAAGTATACGTACTTTCGAAATTAGTTTGCTGTGAATGCCGATAGGGCAACGGCGGTTAATTCGAACACGCAGAAAACTCACCCACTAACCAGTATACCCTTTATGGGATACAATGGATGCGTACGCTGTCGCTTGATCGCTTGGACGCTGAGTTGCTGATTAACGGTGCACTGTTTAAGCGCAACTCTCCAGACCAATTTTGGGTTGGAAAAGCACAACAGTCTGACTTCGTTGCAGGGCCGAACGACGGTCTGCTCCAATATCTTGAATGACGTAATCCTGAGTGGTCGAAATGATGAGCACTCATCATCCTGAAAGTCAAATTCCTAAACAGTCTACATCCTGAAGAAGAAATGCGCTAGAGCAAGTTATCAGCTAATTCCAAAAGATTTACGAATAGTTTGCGCACTGAAGTGGACAACGACTTGGTTGCCACAATTGAAACAGTACTGTGGACAAATGGGTGCACGATTTGCTCACTTTCCTTCCAATGCTTAGTGGGTCCGTGCATTTGCACCTACGCTTGTTTACGGTTAACCTTGTTTGCAAATCGGCAGGGAATGTCTTTCTACCTGAAAGTGTAAGCCTAATTCAAAGTCCATACTCACACCTATATCAGGTGGCCTGAAAAATTATTAATATTTTGCGCTACGATGGCATAAGCTGGGAGGCCAGCTCCCAAAAATGTCTCCACTTTCACCCGTCAACGGTTCAAACGCCCCTGAAGGAGATTTTCCAAATGCAAATAACTTACTAGCTTCTGAGTGCCTCCACTTTCACAATTTTGACCATTCGGGGTACCTACCAGACAGCATGAAAATCTCACCGCGCATATTCATTCGCGTGATGCAAAGGCAGCTCTGCAAGCAGTTTCCCTCTCTTTAATTTACGATTTTCGCGGCAAAGCCCCGCTCCGCCACCACTGAAGGTAAACATGAGCGATACATTCTTTTAAGACCCCGAAATGGAGGGAAGGTTATAAAAACTGGTCCACATTCTGCTACGCCGGAATGCCAGATTTCTAGGCAAATAACAAAATTAAAAGCTACTCGTCATCATCACAGACAAAGTTATGAAATGAAGTGTTGGCCATAAGTTCGTCATCAACGAACTCACTATCTGAACCCCGCACTTTCGAGCCGTCAATATCTTCTTCATTCGACGAGCGATCGCACTCCCCTTTAAAGCGCTTCGCATCTGGGCTTGCGGAAAGTTCGACTTGAATCGCAGGATGGCTGGCCACAGCTTCCAATGGTTCCTCGGTGGGACTTCCCTTTCTGGAAATGAATGCGAATGCGCACACGTTGATGAGAAAAGGATAAAGATCGTTTGGATACCCCAAGGCGCACGCCTCCTTGAGTCTTTCAATGCATCCCTTCAGCTGCAATACGCTAAACGTGCTTGGAATGCGCCAATACTTGTGCTGCAGTCTGTCCGGGGCCCAAAAGTATAGTTCGTGAAGCAGCCGCCTGAAGTCGGACCTGCGCATCGCCTTGAAGTGAATATCGTCGGTCGGTACGATCGGGACCGCTTCCCCAATTTCGAAGCTTTTATTCTCCTCAACGACCTCCATTATTACGCGCGTGAGCCAATCAATTGCTTCCGTAAATCCTGAAGGCGAATAAATGAAGATTCTAAATTAACTGCATACGCTCAGGTGTTCAAACCTGCTTCCTTTAACGAACCAACTAACGCGGGAAGGCCTATCGAGGGAAGCAAATCATCCTCCTCTTCCGTGGAGCTGGACATTGAGTCGCCTAATACAAATGCAGGTCAACGGGGCAACAATGATAAATGCTGCAACAAGTACGTGATTCTTCTGAACAACAGACATCGTTTTCGAATATATCCGTACTGAACAGCTCCGGCTGCTCATAAACCCCAATGTCTTCGGACTGCGCTTTGGCAAGACGTCGGGACTTCGTCCTTAATGGCAAGCCGAGTTCCTTAAGCTTTCGCTTCACCTGACCTTTCGAACGGCCGGTGGACATCGCTGTCGCTATAGACTTACAACAATCTGTAAATTATCCTGAGATAAACGAGAACTTGTAGAACTGAGTTAACTTGCCTCGTTGGTCTTTGAACTTCTCGTAGAGACATCTTAGTTGGTCTTCTTCGTCGGCTGTCCAATGACCTCTCGCTTTCACCCTAATGTACAAGGGAATTTCGACGAATGGACGGCGAATAAGGTTAACCAACCGATCGGACAAAGGCAGCATGAATGGGATGTCACATCTTTTCAAAGCGCGTATGATTTTTTTGCGGCTGCACTCGCCCTGCAATCGCTCCTCAAGGAAGCCGATCAAGGACTCCAACGGCCGGCTTGGATTGCCGGAAAATTCGCTGTACAGCTGCCTGATGCGAGCGTCGAACACCTCCGTTCTCAAAAGCATCGTTCCATCCGACCTGCTGCAATCGGCTCCCGTCGTCAGGACAAAATTGGCATGTGCAAAAGCAGTGGCAAATTGCCCTTACTTGAAACTGCCATAACCGTGCTCAAGTTCGAACGCCTCGCGAGCGCTCTTCCAGAACAAAATTTCAGCCGGCAATTTTGGACTCCTTGGGAGCAGTTCAAAAAATGACGTCAGCAATTGTTCCCCGAAGGCAACCAATTCCTGAACGATTTGGAATGGTTCGCCAAACGCATGGACCGGCGGTATCCCACCTTGTGGCGCTCCCGGAAGGAGCGACTCTGTCTGCCGGCGCCGCAACGCTGCAGAATGCGAAACAGACCGGCCTGGTAGAGCATTGGCGCCAAGCGGAGCTCAAACGCAATCCGACGGAGCATCCTGACCAGGCAGTGGTTCAATCGCGCCGTATTTTTGTCGAAATCTTTCAAAAGCCAGACGTACCACTGGACAAATAACGGATTCGCGTATCTGCGTACGGCAAAACGCTGTTACAGGCAAGAAAGCGGGAACGCTGTTTCAAAAATAAAGAACTGACAGCCTCCTTGGTCTGTCAGGAGGGCAAATGATGAATATATCAAAATGCTGAGAAAAGATGAAGCAACAAATTGCTCAAACTGAAAAGGCATGGATCAAAGGGCTAACGAAAACAATGAAGTATGACTTGAATTGCGACTACAAGTTGGATACTCAGCTAACACGATTTCGATTCCAAGCGCTTAACACGAACCTCTGTATAATATCGTCAGCCTGGAGGCTCACTTCTCGTATGCTGGATCGTATATCATTGTCAACGTGGTTTTGGTCATCGTTGTCCGCTTCGTCCAACTCAAAGTCTGCATCCTGCTCTGCGACCTTCTCCGTACCTTGAACTCCAACATCCAGGCCGTCGGCGGTTACATCCGACGGTCCAGGAGCCTCTAGGGTGACTTGCAAATAAATTCCATCTATTTCAAGTAGACACCTACCTCCGCCCGGATACCGATCAAAGAAGATCGTTTTCATGGAAAGCGCTTCGTCCTCGCAAGAGAAAATTTCGTCATCAGGCCACAAATCCCTGCGTTCAATTGATTAGCGAACCTTTGCCGTCAATGCTGGACGGTACCTGCATGCCCTGAGCAAGGAAATGGCCTCGGTAACCTTACCTTGCAAAAGGGTCTCTTGAATTTTAACCTTTGCCGCCGTTCTAGGAGTCGCTTCGTAGAAGGAGAGGAAAACTGCGCTAGCGGAACTCACTCTTCCCCGTGCTGGTAATCGGCAGCGAAGTCCACGGGCACAACGTTGTCAGGTAGAGAGGACGGATCGCTGAGCGCCTGCTTGAGCTCTTCTTCCAATATTGGCCATTGGTCGTCCCTGCTTCTGGGAGCGTCAGCGGCACCAGGGGTAGGGATGTCCTCAGGTAATGGCCCATTTGTATTTCTTGGTTTTCGCCTGCGGTGGTGCTGCCTGACCTTTCTCTGCACAATCATGCTGCCTCCGTGCAGCTTGCAGAAAAATTCCAAAATCTCGAGGTAGAAGTGGGTGCCCTCAATCAAGTCCTTCAAGTAGCTCCTACGGAAGGAGGAGGTAATATTCGAAAGCGCTTGCAGCCTCGCCGCGGAGGGAACTCACTTCGAGAGATGAGCTGGATTGTAGTTCTTCAGCAGGGTGATCAGCAGCTCCCTGTATTCAACAACTCGGAAAATGACGCCTGAAAAAATTTCCGCAATGCAAATTCGTGCGGTAGCAAAGTCGTACCCAAGGTTTCGCTTGCAGCCGCGGACGCGTCCGGATCGGATCCCTGGCTAATGAACCAGAGCGCTTTCAGCTGTTCGCAGTAGGCCTGCAGCGACATTTGGGCCCTAATTTCCAAGCGGACCCAAGTGAAAGCGCGAACCCGCTGCCGCCCAGAAGCGCCTACCTTCGACCCCACTGCGAGGCGTTCTCTTTGTCGCTGGCCGTCAATTCGACGCAGCTCTGCAGTTCCTGCTGGACGAAGTGCACCGCGCCGACGGAAGTAAATATGCTCAGGTTGCATTGCCGAAGACTGTAGTAGCGGGAAAATTTCAGAAAGAAAGCGGCCGCCCACATGTAGCACTCGGTGGCCCACCGGTTGCGCGACTCGCCTCGCGCGATCATCTGGTAGCAGGTGGCTATCAGGCGGGAAAATCCGCTCCTCAAAAGGGAGGAGCAAAAATTTCTCAGCGCCAAACGAACCGACAGAGGAGAAAGCCTCGGAGCTTCCGTAGTCGCCCCTGCCTGCTTCTTGCCAAACTTCTTTGGCTTCTTCAGATGGTCTTGGGACAGCTGGCCGACCGTTGCTTTCGGCTTCAACGATATGGCGTCATTTACGCCGCCTATTGCCTTTTTTCCCCGAATGGCGTAGATGCTGGGAAACCGCTGCGTCCTGCAATTTGGAAAAGTCATGACAAACAGTGGAATGGCGTAAACGTGCAAATTACTACTATACTATTAATAATACGAACTCTTGACTTCCAGCTTAGCTCTATTGGCTAATGATATGGCGAGGGATATAGGCGTGGTTCTTGAAAACTGCTAACAAGTTATCACTATTTTATAAGTTTCAAAGAGGAAACCTTTGATGAACTAATTCTCCATCATCACAGGTAGACAACATTTGGGTAAGGCACGTATGCTATACTACCTAGCAGCGATCTTCCTTCTTTCCATCTCCATTTCGCGCATGTCATTTTCTAACTTGTCTTTGAGCAGAAGCCTTCTTTCCTCCTGCCACTTTTGCTCCTGCTCCACACTGGAACGAGCCAACACGTCGGCTTTCTAAATGCCAAACTTGAGAGCGAATTTTCATCAACCGAAAATGGTATTCGTCCGATCGACATCCAAGAGAACATTACCTGCGAATTTACCAAAGCGCGTACAATCTCAAGGCACGTAAAGTGAAAATCTCTGTTCGAACGCGATTTCGCTATGTCCAGAAGTACGTCAAGAAATTTGCTCATCTCCATAGCGCTGAAAATGCACGATTGGCCAGCAAAGGAGATGTTCGCCAGCTTACACAATTATTCGATCGGCTGTGCTCGATGAGGAGACAAGCAAGTGGCACACCGTCGCCGGAGGAATGGACAACACTTGCTTGGACAACGCCAGTATTCGCTGCATTAGGACAACATGCTCTTCCCTGCGTTCGTGCCACTTCTGCACGGCGACTGTATAATGATGGAGTACGTAAAAGCGAATAGGGAAACTACCATAGCGACAAGAGGCTTCAGCTTGGCGGTAAGAACGGCGAAGAATTGCTCATTGGCGAAAGCGCTTTGGGACTGTTGAAGGCAACTCAACAAAGTAGCTGTTTCCGCATTCGTGCTTATAACGCGCCTGTCGGTATGCTCCATTAGGATATCCACAGGCTGGGTAAGGTTCACCAGGAGTCTATAATAAGCTTCGTGCGCATGCAATGCACGCGATTTGCCCGCCAATTTGGCAACCTACTTCATTGCTGAGTCGAACAGGTCCACGTCGTCGGGATAGGAAACGACAATAGGCACGAGATCGTTGCCCACAATGTTGCACGCTCCAATGAACTTCCTTGCCGTATGGTCGACGTCATCGTGACGTAGAAAATATATTATGTCTTTCAGGGTTTCTGCAATATAACGAACAAATTGTTCAATTCACATTAACCAAGAGGAGAAACTGTGGAATGCTTAATGGACGGTTACCGTGGCAGTCGGGTTCTTTCATGTACGTCTGGCCGTCAAGAAATCCAAGAGAACCCACGGCAGCTTGCAAATCCTTATTAACTTGCTCCATAATGGAATCCACGGGTTTTGGCTGAGAGCTATGAGAACATGAGTTACCTTTGCTAAAGGCACTGGCAAAAGCACCTGCGGAAACAACGAACACTAAAGTCGAAAAGCCTTGGATGAAACTAAAGAAAGCACAGTAATACTTTGCATAAACGACACTACTCTTGAAGACAGGACAGGACAGCACTTCATAGCTACGGACGAGCGGTTTCGTGCCAACAAATAGCGAAATATGAGTATTAGTATGAATAGCAAACTAATCTTAAAGGTTGCAACCTGTCTTCAAACTAGCCTCACAAAACCGTAGTCTAACAGTTACATTGAAGCTACAGCCTCGCGGCAAATGGGCAGCTACCACTAAAGTAAATAGATAACGAACATCGAGCTAAAGGGATTGCATTCCCTTATCACCCATGAAAAGGAATTAAAGACCGTTAAGCGAAAAAGTAAAAGAGGCTATTTAAAGGAGGAAAGAATAAAGGAGGAGCTAATGAACAGCACAGCAACGCTTGGCAGGAGCTACGGCGACGCGCTCTTCGACGGTGACTTCCCGCGTTGCTCGCACTACAAAATACAGCAGGCAATGGAAATGCAGGTTAAATACCATTTCTTTGGATACGTCAATTTTTTTCGTTTACCATCATGCTGCATATATTGACTATTTACTTTTATTGCGTTCTTTGACAATAGTCGGAGCCATCTCTGGTGAGGACGGAGCAGGTTCGCTCAAAATGCCTCGGAAATTTCGTTAAACTCGCACGATAAGCGTTGGTTGGTTTCTTTATGGACCATTTGGCCTCAGTAGTCGGATTCAACTGCCGTCGAAAGGCGTAAAAGGGCTACAGGTTCCCGCTTCGGTACATACCATGTCTTACTATCCACTTTTGAATGAATTGCTCTACACGTTGAACAATTTGAAATACGCGCTTGACTCATCGAAAAATTGCGTCGGCAAGGTTTCATCAGCGCAGCCTACTATTCCTGTCTGCAGCTGGAACAAAAGGAAGCCGGAAGATATTTCCTTGGCGTACCACACCATTAAAGCACTGCGGCATGTTGTTGGCGTTTGGCCCAACACTTTTGCGGCCTTGGTTTTCTTGGAAAGAAAGGAGCAAAATTGAAGGTGCTTTATGCGTGACGCGCAATGGTACATATCGCGTTTCGTAGAAAGGTACCTGAGCTTCGGTAGTGAACGGTAATGCGGTCGAACGGAGTGCTCGGTTTTAGGGGTCGATCTTCAAATGGTCGGTTTCTCAACGGCTGGCGCGGCGCCAGGCGATCAGGACAATGGTCTCGAACTCGTTTTGCGCGCCGAAGGGGAACTTGCAACGAAAGAAAGGTTTCAGCCGGTTCTCACAACGGTAGCCGGTCCTTCCAGTATGTTGGATGGCGGTTTTCGTGGGTAAGCCCTTTCTCGTTGTCTTTCAGAGATTCAACGGACGATCTACCGCTGGACACCTCCTGCTTTGACAGTTCGGACGTTTCGTCGACTGCTTTGTACGTCGTGTCGGAAGAAGAGCTTTCCGCAAACCCGCCTCGCTTCTCTGGCTGGCCCGTTTATTTTCCCTGTCTTAAATGCGAGGACAACGCTGAACTGTGCGCTTTGGTCGAATGGTGCACAGAGTACTTGTCCAACGACGTTGACAGCCCTTTGAACAATTTCGACGCAATACTTGCCGGTCGCCATTTCGTCGTCGACGTGCAGCACTTTCTTAACTACCTTGCCGAGGAGCGTGGTCGCAAGGTTCAAGAAATGATGCTTAGCAGCGCCGATGACGTTATTTCCGCCATGGGTTTGGCCATGTACGAATTAGTCGCAAACCGCCTGAACTGGGATCCCAGGTCGCCCAACGCCTCCATCTGCATGTTACCAAAAATTCACGCTCGCTTTTGGAATCTCGAGTCTACTGTCAGGATTCGCGATATTCAGGTAAGTGTTCAGTTTCGGTATTTTAAAGGAAAGTAGTGCGACCTCTGTTCCATCGTTTTGCCTTAGTTTTCTGACTGCAACCGTCTCGTCTCGTTCGTCGGAGTAGTTGTGCGAATAAGCTCCTGTCGGCCGAAGTGCGTACAGGTTGCTTTCTCTTGCAAAAGTTGCAGCAGGCAGTTTCGCTTGCTTCTTTTGGACGACGTTTTCGTAACTCCAAGCCGCTGCGTGAATCGCGAATGCAATGGAAGACTGTTCGAACCGTTGTTGGAGACTCGCGATGCCACCGAGACGGTCGACTGGCAGCAGTTGCGCGTCCAAGAGTTCGTGACCGACCAGGAAAGGGACCATACCAATGAGAACTTGATCCTTAAGACGATGGATTGCGTGTTGGTCGACGACCTTGTTGGACGTTGTTCCTCGGGTTCCGTCGTGTGCGTAACAGGTTTGGTGGTTTGTCCGTCTGTGCAAAGTTAATGTCCTTGCTTTGAAGGAGTGGTAAAAATGAAGAAGAACGAGGAAGCCAGAAAGCGTGATCGATGGCAGTACACGATGTACATTTCGGTCAGCTCCTTGGCAGTTAAGAAAGGATTGTTCAGCGTTGCACATTCGTTGTGCGCATCGACTTCCAGAGAGGACGAGCTGGCAGTTGTGGAAGAGCTAATGTCAAATCAAAACTTGTTCGCACAGATCGTTGCCTCCTTCTGCCCTACGATATACGGTGAAGACATGGTCAAGGCAGCTTTGGTACTGTCGTTGTTTGGCGGATCAAGCAAGGAGTTCAGCCTGAACAGAAGTACAATTCATGTTTTAATAGTGGGCGACCCAGGTCTAGGTGAGTTTGGCATTTCTATTGAAGCGTTGCACTCCTGCTTCCCTCTCAAGCCTTTAGCTTCATTCCGCCCTTCAGCATTAAGGAGAACGTTGATTAACAGAATGTTTTGTAATGGCCTACGTGAGCATTGTCTTCTCAATGAACCTAACACCATCTAAGGAGATACCTTCCTTGCCTTTCTCAGAGATAGTGATAATCTTATGTCCACACAACGTTTCTAAGTGCAGGAAACAGTGGAATTATCTGCCGTGGAGAGCGCTATCTCCTTTAAGTTTTACATGAAACTTCCGCACTGGCGGGTCATACACTGCTTCCCTTAAGAACTTTATTCGGCTACAAGAGAACAGTTTTTTGAAAGTAAAAGTTAATTGCTTCCTCAGGCTAGAAAGAAACTAATCTCGTAGTATGGAATAATTTGTAATAAGTTCAATTCTCGATTTCAAAGGTTCACCTCCACTTCATAACCGTTCCAATATTATTGGAGGGATGGGGTATGTGGCTCGATTCCACTTTCCCAAAACGTAACCTTCTTGAGTATGGCTTATAGATCGTTTGTTTTATTCTTTATTATTACGCCACCTCTAAATCAACACTTTTAGGCGTGCTTTTTCTGTAAATACACACGGCTTTTCCCCGTTATTTTCTTTTAATATGTAAAAAATTCAGCGGAGCTTTCGGAAGTTACCTCTTCCCTCATCAGCGCAAATGTCAAACGGTGTACGATTTGTCAGAGTGAGATAGCATGTTTTGAGTTTAAAGTGAAGTGTGTGGGTGGGGGGGGGGTTTTAATGTAACTTAGCCTCGGGGAGTTTAATGTAAAAATTAAAATTAAGATTAAAGGGAAAAAATATAACATAAAATAACAATTTTGATGAAAGAAACCAAAATCAATCAAAATTGTTATTTTATGTTATATTTTTTCCCTTTAATCTTAATTTTAATTTTTACATTAAACTCCCCGAGGCTAAGTTACATTAAAACCCCCCCCCCCCACCCACACACTTCACTTTAAACTCAAAACATGCTATCTCACTCTGACAAATCGTACACCGTTTGACATTTGCGCTGATGAGGGAAGAGGTAACGTCCGAAAGCTCCGCTGAATTTTTTACATATTAAAAGAAAATAACGGGGAAAAGCCGTGTGTATTTACAGAAAAAGCTATGAGAATTTACCCCGTCCCAGGAAATCCTATTTTCAATTTTAGGCGTGCTATTATTAGAACAAGTTTTGTCATGCTTCTCATGGTAAGCTTAGTGTATGTGATATTATAGCTGCATTTAAAAGAGCAGCGTAATGTGTAAAAGGAGTATTGGCATGTGCGGAAAGGATGGGAATCCTCCAGTGAGGGAAAAAGGAAAGTCGTCGTGAAGGAAGACTTGTAATAATGCTGGTTTGGCTCAAAGTTAGTGGAATGTTTCGATCTACTTATAAGTACATGAGTGAACAAACGTGATAGATCACTGTATCACGTATATTTATTATGTACATCGCTGTACCAGTGATGTGTCACAACACCGTTGCAAGAAACTCAGTATTCAATAAATATATGTGTGCAGTATATATTTTTATACAGGTTGGACTAGTGATCGTGAAAGTCATCCATAAGTAAACGGAGTTGTTGAGATATGGTGTCACGGCGTCAAATAATTTCAGACCCCTTTTTTCAAACATAGATGGAATTGAACAAAAATCCACAGATATGAGCAAATTAGATGAAAGCAGGTTCTTAGTTTCACTGCATTGTTCATATATTCTAGCACATTATGTAAGTCTGTAACGTTGGGAACGTCAAATCGTTGAAGTCTACAATTGGGAATAACGCACTCATTTAAAGAGTGCATTTCGGCTTTTTGGGCGGATATGTCCGTTGTTTAAGTTTTGAGACTATTAATCACAGTCGAAGGCTGAAAGCGTGTCTGCGATTGCGAATTGTAGAATGGTCGCCTTGGTCAGTCAATAATGGTTTTTCCAGATTGTTGCATTCCCTAGTTTTAATGTTATTGTTCAATAGTTGATTTCTTAATAATGCCGACCAATGATACAATGCGGCGCAACACTGAGAAGTGATCAGCTTGCATGCCTCTCCGTTTCTCGCATCCTCAGGTATAATTTAAAACTTGGAACTTTTGTAACGGTGTAATTAAACATGATTTGATAGTACGACGATCACCGTTGAATAGTTTATTACATAAGAAGAAACCGTAGCTTTCGGGATCAACCGTATACCGTCTTTATTAGCCGCTGAAGACGGGATACAGTTGATCCCGAAAGCTACGGTTCTTTCTTATGTAATAAACTATTCAACGGTGGTCGTCGTACTATCAAATCATTCTCAGGTATTTCAATTGTGAATAGAGTATGCTTGAATGTAGGGTTTTGGGTAAACAATGTGGTCTTGCGCGATTTTCATTGATTGTAGAACGACTGACACCGTTTTCGAAAGCTTCCTTAACATTTTCATGACTGTTAATCCAACAATTTCAGGGAAAACTCATCTCCTGCAAGCTTGCGTAGACTTGAGCCCCATTGGGGTATACGTCAGCGGGAATACAACAACCGTTTCTGGGCTGACCGTCACCATTGGCCATGACAGTTGTGGCGACAGTACCATAGACGCCGGCGCTCTGGTAATTTCTAATGACGGTTGCTGTTGCATCGACGAATTTGACAAAATGACCAATCAGCATAAGGTTCTGCTCGAGGTGATGGAACAACAGGAGGTGAGCGTGTTCAAGGCGGGAACCCACTGCCAATTTCCGGCCAAAGTGTCCGTCATCGCGGCCATAAATCCGGCTCAGGGGCACTACGACCAACGAATGACCGTAGTAGACAACCTGAAAATCAATAGTGCCTTATTGTCGCGTTTTGATGTGATCTTCCTGCTTTTGGACGAGGCGAACGTGGAGAGAGATCGTCAAATTTCTGCTCATGTCATTCAACTTCGTCGAGCAGATTCCACTTCCTGCTTGCCCTTACCCAAACAATCGACCCTCGATTCATACACAAGTTCTGCGCTGTCTTCTTTGAAACGTCGTATTCAACTTGCCGTCGAAAAGGGATGTCTAATTCCCGGCGCAATTTTGCGCAAATATATAGCGTTTTGCCGACAGTCCGTCAATCCACACTTGTCCAGCGCGGCTTGCAACGTATTAGCCAAATTCTTCCAAGAGATCAATCACGCCTATACCATAGAAGGCATACCGTCGGGAACCAGACGAATGGAGTCGTTGATTCGCCTCACCCAAGCTCGCGCTCGATGCGAACTGCGTGACGAAGCAACCGAACGCGACGCCTTGGACGTAACCGAGATACTACGCAGCAGCATAATGCGTCAAGCGGCTAACTTGGGCGAACATCCAGCGCACCAGTCGTCCAGGAAACCGCCAAAGGGTCAGCAAAGAATGTACCAATTCATTGAGGCGCTAAGGCGCGAAATTTTTTCAAATGGAAATTCGTCGCTTCAATTTTCGGTCGCCCATCTTAAGCAGCTCGCATTGGAGCTTCATCTGGAGCTGAGCGAGCCGTTCGAACACTTCCTGGGCAAGATGAACGAAAATGGCATGCTAATTTTGAAGGGCCACGGGCGCTACGAACTGGACCCAAGTTTACTGTAAAGATTCCCTTCATTCCTAACGAACAAATATAGGCGAACAAGCGCTTTCGACCGAATGGAATATTTTGCTGGAAGACAGCATGTTAAACAAGTGTGTCAGTAAAGCCGTGGACACTGAAGATCGGTGCGACGCTTTGATGATCAGCTTAGTTTTCCTATTTCGAGCTTCTTGTAAAATTGATATGTACTAAAAACGAACGAGTCAATCAGTCCGGCTACCGTGAATGTGCCACCAATGATCGCGCAGATCTGAATACATGGAACAAATTGTTGGAACACTTTTCTACTTGATTAGCAAATCGCTTGCACATGTTACCGTAGTCAGAAATGTGTAGATTGGTGGCCTCCTCTCGTGGTACTTAACAGTAATCGGAGTAAGGTCACAGTGGAACCATACAGTGGGATTCGTAGTTCCGGCGAAGGTCAATTCAAGATATTGCTGCAAAGTGAAACACTAGTCGATGAAGGAATGTGGTACTATTCAAATTTAATTCAGGCAAGGCAATTTTTCAGTCTGTACTCTTCCGTCTCAGACTACTGTCAAAGCGGCGACCAAAGTAATAATTTACATATTCTAAAGCCACGTGCTTTCGTAATTCTGAAACTAAGATTTCGTGAAAATTAGGTGCACACATGGAATAAAGGGAACGTTGACTAACCAGGCTCTCGTTGGTGCCACTAACTTTCGAAAGTTCGAGCGATTGGTTAAATTACGTACCTTGTGAGCGTAAGTGTACTGATATGAATAGGACAACACGCCACGGATGTTCTCATGAACGGTTGGAACAATTTTGATCACGTAATCGTGAGAGAAGGGAACTGCAAACGATGAACGCAAATTAAGGTGTTCAGTTTAAATTTGCACAACGAACTTACGTTCCTGACTTTCAACCCGTTGCACGTTGGTAAGCGGACTAAAGCTACCAGGAAGATTCAAATACTACAAAATATTAGAATGAACGGAACTGACATTACAACATGGACAATTGTCCATTACACCGAGATTTGTACCGAATGTCAACGAATGAATAATATGCTTCATATCGGGAGTGGCTGGCGGCGAGCTTTTAGCCGAATGAGTCGACAGATGAAAATTCCCAGGCACCTGAAAAGGTACATCTCAAGTAAAAATACTACATATATTTTTTTTTGAGGAATACCTTGCTGATCTGAAAGTTTGCCATAATTAAACAGCCTCGGCCATCCTCTATGGGTTTCTTTACAACGTTTTCAATGAAACCGACGTCGTGCCGACCCATATCATCCTGTATGTCCAATCCGGCGTCTGTGTGGACCCAGGTGAGCAAACTTTACGGAATAATTAGCATACTCAATTTCATACAATCGCAGGAGAGCTTGACTAGTGAAACGTTGAGAAATACTGGAATCTTTCCGCCTGTGTCCGGATTGTCAACGAACATTTCGGTGATGCTGAAAGAGTGGGTTTGCACTTGAAGGAAGGCTGTAACGCACGGCAAAGTAATTCTCACAGGTCGCCCTTTAGGAAGCCGAAAAGTTCAAACGCAAAAAGATAGGCAATAAAGGATAACGAGCATATGGATATCACAGCACCGGTCACGGTCGGCTGCGTCAGATCCTTGGGTACCTTTCGGTAAATATCAAACCTGCAAATGAAGAACCGGTAAACCGCAAAACGGCGGACAAGCCAACCTTTCCAGACCCATGGAAAGCGGGCGCTCCCTGGCAAACGATGCAACAGGTGCGTTACAACAAAATGACTGCAGAAAGCAACTATTTAGATATATCAGAGTCACCTGCATAGGTGCTAAACTACGAAACGCTTGGACAAATTCAGTCAAATCAATTTATTCGCTTTATGAACGAGATGGCGAAGTGATCAGTCGCCGCCTGCCTGGTCGTCCTTTCCCTCCTTCGTGTTCCTCGTAAACACCCACTGATTGTTGTGACTTACGATCTGCTTGATCAAGCCTGCGCAACGGAAAAGCTGCTGGAATACTTTGCAGCGGCGAACCGTAATTACCTTTGGAATGCAGCTCCCGAAGGCCGGCCTTTGCCAAGGAAACGCGCACCTTGAGACGCTCGCTGAAACAAACGGGCAAATTACGCGGAAGCAACAAGTTGGCAAAACACGAACCTGACAACCGACGGAGTGATCAGTCTGTAAGCCACAACCTCCTTGTACAACTTGTCGTACGTGACAGGGTCGAAGAGGACCATGTTGTTCAACTTGTCGCGTACTTTTCCCTTTGACCACTTCTGCAAATCACTCGCTTGGCAACACTGCGCACAATCAACAATGGAAAGCAACCTTCTTTTTAGCCTTTCCTCCTCCTCCTCCCTCCTTGCGAGGTTTCGAGGCACTTTTCGTCGCCTTAGTGTCTTTGCCCTTTCCACCCTTGGGCGGCTAAGCAACAGCAAACCATGAAAAGGGCAAACATACAAGTCACGAGCTTACCATCTGGTCCTATTCAATGGAAACGCAGTAAACCTGAAATCACAATGAAACATCAAACAAGCTGAGACGTATCAACAAGCGGCTTCGGAAACGAAGCGAAAACGTCAAGGCACAAAACTCATTCGAGCGGATAGTCTTTTGAACGCACGTGCTAGGCTTCAAGAAGATCGAAATCAGCGAACGAAGAGTCTGAACTGAGCGTAACGACGCACTGGCGTTATCAATCAGCGCACGACTGTTAGGCAGGCAAAATGTGGAAACGCCGACTAGTTCTGGATATCCTTTCCTTACTTCTTCGTAGTAACTAATAGAACTAACGGAAAGACGAACAAACCAGCATGCGGGACAAACGCCGTGAAAAAATCGCTCACAATAACATTAAAGCACGTCACCAAAGCAAGCCGGCGTACAAAAACGGAAGCTACACTGAACTAACCAGAGAACGCTAACAACGCCAACGACGGATATGCGTGTACGATACAAAGGATATCTAACTTGAATATACTTTGTGTTAACAGAACCCTGGCACGTGTCAGCTCGCTATGATTATCCTTCGCAGTTGGCTAGCAATAAAGGCCTGTTTGCTAGCATAAGGCTTGAACTTGTTTCCAAGTGCTTTAGCGCTCGATGGGAAGCCAATTTTGCCACTTTGCGTTCCCGAACTTTGCGAATGCGCATTTTCCAAACAATTGTGCAGCTTTGGCAAACCAAAATGTAAATTGCGCTTCGCCGTTGGGTAAGCGTAAGTTGCTGGCGCTGAAAGTAGGCTGGAGCGTCGGCGAAGTTTCGTTCGCGGAGCAACTTCGCCGTTTCAAATATTGCGGCCGCCATTTTGCCGAACATTCTCTCAACTTTGGCGTAACCTCGGTAAGCTACCCAAACAGCAGTCTGGGACGCTGCGCTGCGTCCACAAATAACCCAATGTTTAACTTAATCACAGAATGAATTAGGAAAACGGTGTCAACGCATCAGCACGCTTACGGAAGCGTACGAGATAACGCGAAAGGTGAATTGTGGCGCGCATTGATGAACTTGGAAGTCAGCTCATGTTTACTGTACATTAAGAATAGCTTCCCCGCAACAGCAGCAGCTCTCGATGTCCATTCATGACGACCTCTTGCCGATCCTTTGGTGATACTGTCAAGGGCGAAACATTTGTGGGTAATTGCCCGCGTGCAATCGTACAAACTTTTTTAGTGAAGCACGCTTACAAAGGACGAGCGCAGAGCACAGCCACCCTAAATTCGAGTACGCAACGTCAACCACTCCAAGGTGGAAGCGATGCAACCTGAAGATTGTTTACCCTGTGCTTACTGTACTTTTGCAGTTCTCTCATTTTTGTTGTTGCGCAACGTTGTTCCCTTCCAAGCTTTTCGTTCGGTTTTCAGCGTGAATGTCGTGAAGAATGGCAGTTGCAGAGGTAGGCCATTTCTTTGGTGAGACCGACGTGCAGTAATTTTGGTCAGTTCGGTTCGTAGGACGTATGCTACGTTATTCGACGCGTTGACTATCATTAGCTCCTGCGACCACAGATTATTGACCACAGGTTAAGCTTCCGTCGTTTTTTCTCAGATTTCCAAAAGGCAAATCTTTTGGGCGCTGGCAGTGTTATGTTTATTATTTCACTAATTTTCAGCCTGACGGGCGAGTTGCGCTAATCGCAGGTTGACTTCCCAGCACCGTGGAAGTCACTCGTGCGCAGCAATTCGTTCCCTTTGCAGAGGGCTCTGTGATGACGGATGCTTTCACTTGACAAAGGGAACCCTACGCATAGGTATTGCAGCGGATAAGCAACCATCAAATGACCGCAGTATGCTCTCTCGCTGATCAGTCGTCTGAAATGGACGCGTGGCTTCCCCTTCGTTATGTAGTCTTCCCCTTCGAGGTTGGCATTCCGCTTGTTCATCGTGCCTGCGTATCAGGGCATTGCATTTACAGTCCGTTGCGGCGTCGAAACGTCCCATATCGTTTGCTTTAAGTAAATTTTCGTGAACCGTCGTTTGTTTTCTCCGGTGGCGCCAATTTAATCCTAAATAAGTTGTTGCAGGAGTTACCGCAATGGTAAAGTTAATGTTCTCGGATAAAATTCCAATTGAGCAACGACATTAATACCAAACAGCAATGAATGAATAGTACTAGTAGTAAGTAATAAATGAGGCCCATAAGGGCAGTTAGCTCAACTGACTGCAACGCCTGGTCGAGACGCGCAATTCCACTTTCCGCGAGCAACGGTTCTCACATCTTCCGTTTAATTAGCAACTCCGTTTGAGGTACCGTTCTTCCTGTGGCTGTAGCGATAACTGCCGAAGAAGAGTATCGGTTACTCTCAATGTTCTTTTGCAGAAGCACAGACATCCCTCCGAACTTATAAACATCTACACTCGCCGGAACGGATTCTGCTGCCGATCGGACGTAAAATTTGATCAGGTGTTATGCCTGTTGCAAAGTTCGCCTGTGGCGAATGTGGTTTTTCTTTTGGTAGACCAAGCGTCTGTTCTGGTGCAACCTGACCATTGGCGACTGGGTGTTCCGCGCATACGGGAAAAGCAAGCAGAACGCCAAGCGCAATGCAGCCGTCGAGTTTCTAAAGGACAGGGCAACAAAAAGCAACAGAGTCGACTGGGGCCTTCCCAAGGAGAAGGCCGCCTGCGAGGCCTATCTGTAAGTCGCCAGCTTGGCCAAACTGTTGATGAGTTTTGAAATTACGTTTTGTAGTTAGCGTAGTTCTATTATCTATTATCATTAATATTTTTTAATGTTTTGGTGACGCAGGTTGACGGCTAAGGTCTTTTTCATCAGAGCGCCTTAATTCCGTTACCAAGCGATTGCCAACATTTGTGTGTGCAGGGTTTTGGCGTAGCTCTGTATATTGTTAGCTTTATGTTACGCAGACGTACGTTGGCAAAGGTGGCGGCGAGAATTCTATTGACGCGCAGTTGAAATTACTCTATCAGCTACGTTTACGCGATATTCTCAAGGATGTCGTCAATTTGCAGTAGATCCGTAATTGCAGGTCTGCTGAACATCGAATTCTACAAATTGGCTAGATTTCTGAGAAAATTCTTCATTGACTTACTTGTGGTGGCCGCAAGGAAGCGAGTCTTCATGAAACGTTCCAAATTTTTGATTAATGAAAAAGGAGACATTGTTATGGGAACATGGGAGATTATTATTATTTTTGCCTTGTAAAGTTCGGCAGACCATGTATTCCATGCGATGTGTAAACGTGTTAGCTGTTGAAGCTTTTCTGTTTTTGAAACAAATCTTTGTCTCCGTCTTTCGAGCAATTAATACACTTTCCGGAGCAGTTGCGCCACTTCACTGCGCACCTACTGGTCTTCATTCTCGTGTGCGAACGGCGTGTATGGGGTGTGAACCTTTTCTTTTAGGAAGCAATTTTCGGAACCCGTTTACTCCTGCACTAGTCCGCCGGAAGGTGTTGTTTCTTCTCGTTTCGCTCTTTTGACGAATCCATTTGTTGAGCGTTGCAGAAACTGCGGTTTCCAAAGCGAATTTGCCTCGCGTGGGGCATATAATGGAACTGAAGCGTATATGCGTCATGAAGCGCCAAAAGGTTCGCTTCCGTGTTGAGACAAGGGAGGATGGCGAGATTGAGGCCGTTGCAGAATTGCGGGACGGTCGGTCATTCGTCGGCACGGGCAGTTCAAGAAGAAAAGCAATGGCTGCGGCGGCGCTTGTCTGCTTGAACGCAGTAAAAGCGATTTGACGTTTGTGCGGCTTCCGTACTTGCCCGTTTGACCGTTGCGCCCCTCACTGTTTAACTGTCAACATTCCACTATGCCGTAGTTGCGCCCCCGGTCGTGCTAAATATAGTATCACATTGAAGATTATATTATACTATTTGTTGAGCTGTCGAGATTTGAGCATCCTTCCTAAATCGTTCAGATTAAAGACTGCTCAAAGGAGAGACTGGAGAACGGACAAATCTTGAGAGAAGCTGGTTTCTCCTTACTGAGGAATACCATCAGGCAGAGACGGAAACGAATGGCAGATCTTAAAGAAAGTACAGGGGGTCCTCGTTTAACGTCAGGATGCGTTCCTGGAGAAGTGACGTTAAGCGAAAACGACGTTAAATGAAACTGTCTTCATTATTGTTTTGATAGGGGCTGCGGCGGATGCGTTCGCAGCGCGTGATGACGATGCCAAAAAAACAGTCTTTCGGAGCTATTCCACCGATGACTACGCCATCTATAAATATGTTACCTTAAGATATTAGTAAAATACAAATACGTTTTATTCGGCTCTGTTTTCAGTATTTCCGAGTAGCTGAAGTAATACTGATATTACAAGCTACCAATATAGCCCACCTTCATGCTTATCTGTGCTGCAAAAACCAATCCAGTGTTGCTGTGCATGCCTTTTCTTCCTTTCATATATCGACGCGAATGATAAGCGGTTTGCATACGTGGACAGCGAATCGGACGCGCAGTGATCACGCAGGGGTAGGGCCACGTCCAAGTTATAGCGAACACTTAACCGGAAGAGGCCGTCTGTGAGCAACCTCCGTGCCTACCGTCAGACTTTGCCAGAGGGCCTCACTGAGTAGGCGCTGACCAGGCTCATCATCCATCATACCCTGGTGGGTGCTGGGCAGTCGCATCGTCCATCATAACGATCCAATTCATTTCAAACTGACAGGTAACCGCTACTGCTGGGCAGAGTTGCACTGGCCAAATGGGAGAACCTGTCAAACTTTGGGTGTACTGTATTTTTCCGCCCGTTCACGAGCGACGTTATAGCGAAAACGACGCTAAGTGAAACGACGTTAATCAATGAACCCCTGTATTAGACAGCTTAAAGAGCTTTTGGGAGAAACTTTGGAAGAAAATCTACTTAAGCTTCTTGAAATACAAGTTGAGTTATCGGTTTTCCATCGAACCCAGAAGGAACATGACCGTTTGGAAAGCAAGTTCAACCGGTTGGTCTGCTCACAATCATGGGAATGCTGCAGGAAGGTTAGTCGGAAGAGCAAGTGGGACAGACCAGACCTTGAGAAGATCGTGGTAAACCTAAGTTCCAGATGTCTGACCATGAAAGAGAAAAGAGTTCTTGCGAAAGGGTTAAATTTCGTGCCCACGCCTCCAAAAATTGAATATCTGGATCTGATTAGCAGGGTGGAGAATGGGATTGGGAATGATGAATGGTTCAGGTCCAATACAATCAGGTCCCTGTTAGCAAACTGCATTACTAACCAGAAATATCGCCCAGCTCTGAACCTCACACGGTTTGAAAACGGAGTCATTAAGGACTTAAAAGGAGATAAGTCTATTGTGATTGCGAAAGTAGATAAGGGCAATGTCGTAGTCATCTTAGACAGAGAAACGTATAACAACAAAGTGACGGACATTTTGAATACCGAAACATACACACTGGTAACAAAGACCCATCAGAAGTGGTTAGGAATTAGGAAACATCTTATCGTTGTGTTGTCACGGATATATAATGAAACTAAAGAAGAGAAAATTACTGGAATCATCGAGGGACTTATGTACACCACGAACTTTTCATGTCTGGAATTATTCTGCTTGCCGAAAATACACAAAGATGGTATATCTCTTAGACCGATAGTAGCAAGCAGTCAAGGTGTCGTTAAAGAACTCTGCAGTTTCTTAGCAAAAGTACTGCATCCATTCACGGGTTTGCGTACTTCTCACACAGAGAACTCTTCCTCATTTGTCCAGGAAGTGTGAAAGGTAGAACTTCATACTGATGACATCTTTGTGAGCTACGATGTCAAGCACCTCTTCACATGTGTACCTTTAGGATACACTTACAATATCATTCTGGATTTATTATCCAAGGACGAAAGTTTAATGATGTTGAGTTTTCACAGATTTTTGCCATTGCTTTGTACGTGGATGGATCTGTAAGTAAACTGACACGGTCTCCCTACCAACGGATGGATGAGAGTAGTTATCAGAAGACACGGTCAGAGAACAACGTACGGCTTTCTATCGGATATTTCGGAACGCTCGAGTTCCGTCCTCAGCGAGCACCCGAGAAGGCAAAGGCAGAAGAATGTGAAGGTTTGGAAGAAGTGTTTTGGAGATGGAAAACACCTTGGGGAGGGCTTTAAACTCAATCGGGTATAAAGAAGAAAAGACGACGACGTTGTTGGGTTTTGCTACTGCATTCGTCATTCTCGTTTGGTAACCGTAGCGGTCGGTCGGAGGGGATGCTCGCTCCTCTGCACGACTGACCGGATGGGCGTCAAATGCTGGACGGGTCAAGGTTCAACCTGATAGCGGATATCGCTCGTCTGGTTAGTTGAGCAGAGTAGCTTGCTGAACCAAAGACTGGCTGCGTGGTGACCATTAAGCGCTGAAGACGGACCGCGAGGAGGTCTGAAAGCTCCGCAGAATTGTGGTTGTTTTGATGGAGCAATAAAAGGATTCTGATTGAATAGGGATACTGTGACCCTTCCTTTCTATTAAAATTGTACCCCGTTACGAAAGTGGATTTACTTTGAACATTTGTACGTCTTCAGAACTTCCAGCGCAACATAAATTCATTACTCCTATAAATGGGGCAAAGTTACATGTGTGAACGTTTAGGAACAAGATCCACCTTGTCAGTACAAATTCAATAAACACTTGCGCACTATTCTCATATTGCCCTCATGGCAGCACTCCGCAAAGGAGAAAGCTACGCATGTGAACCATGCCATGAATAAGTGAGAATCCACAATTGCACTTGCGCTGACCCGACAACACTGCCAAACCATCCTCATAATCACGTTGCGAATAGTCAACGCATTCCGTTGAAGCACAGAGGGACCGCCCTGCCACAAAGCATAATTGTCGTTCCGTGGTTTGCAGGCAGTAGTGAACGAAAGCAGCAGGCAGGGATCGTCTGCATGACAGCTCCCAGCAGTCGATGAAGCAAGCTGCGTGTGTCTGCCAGTGTTCACTTTTGCGTTGTTTGTGACTGTTGTCGTGTAAGCTGCTCTGCTCTCGTCGGCGCTTTAAAGGTTGCTTCCATATCTCATCAAGGCATTCTCATAGGCAGTAGTAGATATGTCTGCAGAACAGGTATGTTTACTCCTCAGTCACGACGTAATGTAATGCTGTTAATCCTGTTCATTGTCAGCCATTGTGGCACACGCATATTCAACTTCTGCCTTGTAGTAGCTTGTGCGCACGTTTGTTTTCGCTCTGTACTTAGCGGCAGTGGCAGTTATTTGACAGTTGCAATCACAATTCAAAAAGTTACTGTTGCTGACGTGTACCTCAGGACTAATGAAGCACAGGTTCAAACGCCTGACCATCATTATTCCTGGGACACACGTCATCCGTGTGGGATTATTTGGCGTACGTGCAGTTGAGTCCCTCTTGACTACTAGCTTCCGCTAAATAAACAGATTGTCTTGTGCGTTTGAGCATCGGCTTTAACCTGGCTTTAACAGTTACCTATCATATTGGGCATGTCAATTTCCGTTTCTTTTCGATTATAAAAGAAATTCTGGGTAGTCTGATGCCTGAGTAAAGCTTTGGTTCCTTCCGTTAGTATGATGAATGTTGTCCTACCGTTCGTCCAGGAAAATGGCGGCTGTATACAGGTGACAACTGTTGGCATGTGAAACTTGGTTTCCTAGAGGCTGTTTGGTCCAAACCTTCATCGGTCTGTTCGTGGGTTATTTAAAAATTGCCGTTATGACTAATCGGCATGATAATTGTCCCTTGGTTCCTGTGGTGAACAATATCACTCATATCCCGTTATTGTCTCCCATCAGTGTTTATGATTTTGCTATTCTATTTTCTCCAGACCACATTCTTTCTTACGGCAATTCTTGTCCAGTTCATCTGCGTTCTCCATAAATAGTACTAACGCCCTACCAACACATGGATGGGCAAGGTATTACACAGAAGCAATAACACTTGTCGGAGCTATCAGCACCCTCTTCTTCCGTCTTCAACGATGGGAATGCTCTCATCACTGAAGATGAGACAAGAGAGTGCCGATAGCTCTGACAAGTGTTATTGCTTCTCACTAATAACTTGCCCATTTATCTGTTGGTAGGGCGTTAGTAATATTTATAGAAAACGCAGCTGAACAGGACAAGAATTGCCGTAATAAAGAAAGTATGAAGAACTACGGTCCGTTAAAAGGTACCACATCTTCAATTTCTGTATACCTGCAGTCATAACTACCGAAAACAAATATCAGGGTTTATCAATGCCATTTGCAGAACGTGAAAGAACCAATACAGCACTTGAACCTCTATTCACGGCGAAACGGATTCGGGGCTGAGTACGACATCCATTATGACAAGGTACTGTATCCACTGTCACATACCCTCATAATAAAGGTCGCCTTGTTTATTGATAGAACACATGTTCGTTTGAGTGCAAGCTTACCGTCGGGGCAGGCGATTGGACATTCTATGCCTATGGGCAGAGCAAAAAGGAAGCAAAAAAGAAAGCAGCCATTGCTTTCCTAACCCACATGGCAGCAAAAAAGAACAGGGTTGATTGGGGACTTCCTAAGGAGAAAGCTGCGTGTGAGGCTTTCCTGTAAGACGTCAGCTTAAACATGCTATGAATAAATCAGCAACAAAATTTCACCCATTTCAGAGCGAGCATGTCGGTCATGGCCACCCGCAAAAGACATCCCGTGGGAGGTAGCGTTCCTTTTTCTGTTGAATTTTTGTGACATGGTTGTACGTTGAAATTTGCAGCAGCCGATAGTGAGCCGAAAATGGCGCACCTAATGATACTCAAGCGGCTGTGCCACCGGAAACGGCTGAACCTGCGCATTGAAGTTAAGCAAGGTGAAAGTGGTCATGTGGTAGCAACTGCCTTGCTCTTCGACGGCCGCAGTTTCGTTGGCGAAGGTCCTTCTAAGAGGAAGGCAATGGCGGCGGCCGCCCACACTTGTTTAACTATGCTGAAATCAGGAATGCAACATTAAGTAGACGCATGCAAATTTGTTAATAAAAAGTACAGAGACACGGTTATTGGTACTTGCTCACACTACCTGAAATTTGCTTGGTTGTACATTGCTTTCATTAGCTCATAGGAAAATGATTCAGGTTGGCGTGTCGTTTGGTGACGCCTTTTGCTTTTGTTTTCCTTTGGTGTCTTAGAATGAACATGTAGGTCTGTGCTATGCTGTGTTTGACCTACCTGGCTGATGAAGAAGGTACATGTGAAGATTTGGAAGCTTTGCTATGCGTATAATAATGTCATGCGGAGTTCATATAAAATGCACTCTCTGTCCACACTGCTTTAACGAATGCGGAGTTTTACGTTCGATGCAAATTTGAGCAATTCGTTCTTTCTGTCTTCCAAATTCCTTTTATGGAATTACGTTCAGGTTTGCCATGTGCAGTGTACAGAATATGAGTGCTCGCTGATGATGACCTGTCTGCACGGCGTCGCCTTTATGAATTATTAATGATTGGACAATTTGAAACCGCAGATGCCGTGACCAGAGCAAGTAGACTCTGCATTCTACATTTCTACGTAAATTAGCTTTAACAGTCATATCAGTCGTTCGCTACTACCAACTCAAAATAGCCTGCGTGTGTGAACTCCAGTGCACGCTTACGTTTCATATATAGTGTAGTTGTTCACCGCGGCTGGCCAATGTGAGCTATTAGCAGCAGCGGTTTCTTTCGAAACGACTAAAACTTACCGACTCATGAAAATTAGTGATGAAAATGGCTGATCAGAGATTCTGTGCCATTTTTAGAAGTGAATTTAGCGGTTATGAAACAGCAGTGCTACAAGATTACGTTATGACTTTCACTAAATATCAGTTATTGAAAGCCATAAGGAAGCAAAGTTAAAAAATATCAGTATTGGTTGCTTCAGTAGTGTTGACTGTTTCAATCCCAATCAGCATGGTCTTCTTAATGCTGTAGGTCAGTGTTTCCCAATCTTTTGCCCGCCATCGCACCCCTAGACGGCGTCATCGTCCCCCTAGACGTCGTCATCACCCCCGTATGCTCTATAGTCGCGTACGGGGTTAAAATTACTCTTTCTCTCCGTTTTGCCCCACTATTTCTTGGGTCTTGCTGGTATGACGTCATTTTTTAGGCGCCTTTTATGGAGATGGCAAATAGCTTTTCACGTCATTATCCCGCAGCAGGATACATAGACGTGGCTCTGGGCGAGACGATAGGGCCAAGCAAGACAGCGAAATATCAGTGTCAAGCGGCGTATAGGCTTTTCACGGCAATAGTCTTCGCGTGACTGCCGTTGGGTAATGTTGGGGAGGAGCAGGGTATTTTCAAGAGTCCCTTTCTCTGAAAAATCAGGGTCGAGGGGACGATGGACCGACGGCTGAAGGGCCTCTCGCCGCAGCCTTCTATCGCCCCCTTCGTCGCCCCCCGGAGCACCAAAATCTCCCCCCAGTGGGCGATATCGCCCCCGTTGCAAAACACTGCTATAAGTGGTCGCAACTATTCTCATTACAGCGACTACCATTGTAGACGAGCTCGCCCTGGACATGACGATTATGGTGATGATGATCAGGCAGGCCTCAGACATGATCACGATAAATTTGCTCGAAATTACCAAAGAGACATCATGTACAGCATAGGTTCTCTACCTTTTTCGTGCCAGTGCCCCCTCAGGCCTCTCCAGTGCCCCCCAACGCCCCCCTGGTCGCGCCAGCGCCCCTCCCTGTATGGGGCGAGAGCAGTTTCATTCGCAGTGGCTCGTCCTGGTCGTACTAACGTCAATTAGGTATCAAGAGACAATAATTCAACAATGAGAGTCTGTTGGTTCTGGTTCTATCAACCTTTTGGTTGCGTTTGACATTTATTAGGACGCGGTCAAACGAGAGGTTCTGAGTCGTCCTTCTCCTCATGGTGGTACTCCTGTTAGGTTATGCTTTATTGGCTTCACCAAGCAGTCCGTGAAAGACTTCGCAGAGAAACTGCCAGTCTTTTATATTAGTTTTCTCAGTGGAACGATTTATAACTGAAAGGGCCGATCGAGATTCCAATGTGCTCCTGAAAAGGGACTGTGCTAGTTCGATCGAGAAATATCCGCGAAACGCCTATTAACGACGTCGGTAGAAGTGAAGGATAATGGCAGAGGGGACCTTTAGAAACACCTATCATATGCATTCTCACTTTGTCGTGGTAGACCCTGAATTACCCAGGCGTCGAGCTCTACGGCGCAGCGAGCTTCTGGATATCATCATCGCCCCCCTAAAAGCTTCTAGCGCCCCCTAAAATCTTCCACCGCCACCCGCAGCGCCTCCTAGGTTCACCGCCACCCAAAAATCTCCCAGCGCCCCCGGGATGCGCTACCGCCCCGTTTAGAATCACTGACGTAGAGTTCGTCATGAGTGGTAAAGTTAATTCAGCGTCTGACTTTTAACATCGCTCATATTATCATCAGGAGCAGTTAGATTGCTCTGCTCACCCAATGCATTTTGCGCTCACTTTTAAATCACAGTATCAATTATAAGTGTTCACCGGTTTCCGTCGTTCAAAATACTAAAGGGCTTTATTTTGCGCACGAATGAACTTTTCTATTGGAACACGGCGGCGGCGCAACGCCATTAAGGGAGTAGTATCTGTGTGTGATTCTCAGGAGAGGATTAAACATGATTCGCTGGAAGGGACCGTCTGCGTTTCTCCTTTGCGCAATTGGTAAGGCTGTTCACCGCTTGCAGTGCTTCATTGCCTGCGATGTCTTGCTCTCATCGACAGTCAAACAATTGTCTCCAAGTCTTATGACAGCATTCTACAGGGCGGTAATATACTGTTCATAGTCAGACTGTATGACGGATGCCCACAGTTCCAACAGTAATGCTTACTAGCAACTGTACACCTGTTTGGTTGTCTGCATAACGCTTGTGGTAGGCCTTTCGAACTCCCAATCACAATGTGTATGGTTGCTCATTGGTACTGAGCACATCCTTGTCCCTTTGTATTTACTTATTAGGGGCACGTTGAGGGGTCTAATTCCTATGCAATAACACAGTGTTTCCCAACCTTTTCGGAGCCAGGGCCACCTTTCGCGACCTTCAACTTGCCGGGGCCCCCGTCAGACTCCCCAACGTAATTCTCCTGCTTCTGCTATCCTCAGGTCCGCCTAGTGTGGTTAGCTTGTTGTGAACTTGTACATGCAGTTCAACGCCTGAAACAGCCTGCAGAATGTAGAATTGACTTCGATGCCAGCTGTGTATGCCAAAAAAGAAACAGTTCAGCCGGGATGTCATTAAAGACCTTATTAACCTACGGATCTTGTCAGCCGCAAGTAGGACATAGTTTGCGCTGTGAACACTGAATGTGCGATCAATGGCTGGAAAACCGTGGCGATGCGAGGTCAACGCTGATTTCTTTTCTACGTTAGAGCGGAATGGCTAGCATGGAAGCCAGCTGCCATATACGGCGAAAGCTCTCTAATAATATTCCAAGCTGTTAACGCCTTTAATTGTTTAGTTGGCTCTGAAGGCGTTCTCTTCATATTGCTGGACTTAAGCCGGCTAATTGCAGACCGGGGGAGCCTTCAGAGTACAAGAGTCGCACTGGGTATCCTATTCCTCAATTTTTTGGGCTTTTGACAATGATAGTATAATATGTAAGTCAGGCTGCGATGCTGTTCTCGGAGCTGCGCAACATTGAATCTAAATTCAATATTAACTCTGAGCAAGACGATAGTCGCTTGATCTTACCACACTTCAGGGAGGCCGCCGTTCTCCTTGAGGTCGTTAAGGTTAGGGAACCGGCGGTACTCTCCACGGCCTAGGTTCTGGCCGAAAATGGCAAGCTTGCCGATGAAGGCCGTTACAGCCATCTTGGTCTTGATCAGATTCAGTTGATCCCCTTGCAACTGTAAATTTATCTCGTTAAACTTGAAGTAGAGGTCTGACATGTAAGCTATGTCAGCTCTCGACTTCTCCACGCTGTCCCGTAATTCCATATCCTCAGTTTCGAGGAACTGTACAACGGTGTCAAAAAGGGCATAGAAGCGGCTCAAGCAGTCGCCCTTTGAAAGCCAGCGTACTTCTGTGTGAAGCAGTAGCCGGTTAAAATCTTCGTCATTTTCTTCGCATAGTTGACTGAACAATCTCTTTCTCATGGCAATGCTTTTGATTTTATTAACCGCGGTGATCACGTACTGCAACGAACGGTTCAGTCTATCACTGAGCCGTTTCGCCACCAGATGTTGTTTGAACACTGGGTGTTTTGTAACGGGTTTGTTCATGTTCGGATATCTTTGTTCGGCTGTCGACCCGTTTGGTGGTATCTGTAATAGATCTGAACACACGCCCTACCAGCGGATGGATGGGCAGTTATTAGAAAATATCACAGATAGAGAACGCTTATCAGTCAGAGCTTTCGGCACACTCTGGTGCCGTCGTCAGTGATAGGAAAGAGACTCTATCCTATCAAGACTCTTTGGTTCTCTTCATATTGCTGAACTTCGGGAACGAGGTCGTCAGGAGTCCGATATCAAAGACTCTTTCCTATCACTGACGACGGCACCAGAGTGTGCCGAAAGCTCTGACTGATAAGCGTTCTCTATCTGTGATATTTTCTAATAACTGCCCATCCATCCGCTGGTAGGGCGTGTGTTCAGATCTATTACAGATACCACCAAACGGGTCGACAGCCGAACAAAGATATCCGAACAAGATGTTGTCGCTGAATTACGCAGTGCACGGCCAGCAAATCCGGTACCTTTTCTTTCAGGTACGAAAGGAACCCGCGGTGGCGTCCCAGCATTGATGGGGCTCCATCCGTCGCGACAGCGATTACGTTCGTTAGTGGTATCTCCTTCTCTTTAAAAAAAGTCTTCCACAGTACGGAATATTGATTCTCCTCTAGTGTCAGTCAACAGTTCTCGGATCTTTTCTGCCTCGTTCCCCGTCATAGTGTAACTTCCGGGTATGACGTCATCCCCACGCTGATTGGCCCGTTATTTTTGGAGACATAGGTGGCGCCACCGTCGCATTTTGCGACGTATTATGCGCGAAACTGTCGAATACTCGTCGACTGATGATGGCAGTCGTTTTCGCCGATACCTAAGCCTAGACCGAAACACAACCGATCTTTCCAATGCGCTCTGCTTTCATGCAGGTCGACTGATGAAGGCAGTCGACTTCCCCGATACCTAAGACCACGAGGCAAACATGATCCCCGTTTAGGTCTAGACTTAGGCTTTAGGTCTAGGGAAGTCGACTGCCTTCATCAGTCGACCTGCATGAAAGCAGAGCGCATTGGAAAGATCGGTTGTGTTTCGGTCTAGGCTTAGGTATCGGCGAAAACGACTGCCATCATCAGTCGACGAGTATTCGACAGTTTCGCGCATAATACGTCGCAAAATGCGACGGTGGCGCCACCTATGTCTCCAAAAATAACGGGCCAATCAGCGTGGGGATGACGTCATACCCAGAAGTTGCAGTATAAGGGGGAACGAGGCAGAAAAGATCCCAGTTCTCTTGCGAGGAGTAACTCCTGAACTAAGTTGCCTTCCTTGATGAACCTAACATAGGCCAGCAGAAGCGCTTCGTTCTGGGGCAACGTCGACTCATCCACCTGTAGACAAAATTCCTCTGATCTCAGGACGTTGCAGAGCGTATTCTCCACATCAGCGCTCATTTCGTCAATACGTCGTTGCACCGTATTGCTGCTTAAGGAAATCTTTTTAATTATTTCATTTGCTGGCATGCGCACCACAGTACGCAAAACTTCTGACACAGCCGGCAGTATTAGTTCTTCCCCGATGGCGTGCGGCTTTCCACATTTCGCCATTAAGAGGGGGATGTTATAGGACGCGCACAACCCGTCGGTGTTTCGTCTTGATCCGGATGAAAAAATCCCTGGCAATTTAGGCTGCTTTTGGAAGTTATCCCAAACAGATTGTAAGTAAGAAAGGTCTTTACTGGCCTTGTCGCCGTGCATCGTTTTCAGGTGTTTTACTAATTTTGAGGGATTCATCAGTTCATTCGCAAAAGCCTTTTCACAGATCAAGCAAAACCGTTGCTGCGGATTCAAGGGTGGCGGCATAAAACCGTATTTTAGATATTCGACGTTATATTGCCTACACTTCTTTTTCGCTTCTGCCATCTGTAAAAATGTACGTCCGTCACTAACAAGTTCAGAGCCGAACAGTTGAACAGTGGTATTAAGAAATCAATTAATCAAGCGCCATCTAAACTCCAGCAGTAAGATAACACAGGGGATTCCGGACCGGACGGCACTGTCCCTCTACGTCGGTCCTGGAAGCGAGAGCAAATCGCCTTCATGTGGCCACTCTGCTCTTTTGTGATGCTAGCGACAGACAAATAAACTTACAATAAGTCCATGGGGGATAGGGCTGCGACAGAGACGTTTTCGTCCTCGAGCAGCAGACAAGGGAAAGCACGCGATAAAATTTTCTGCACAGGTTTGTGGATATCCATTCTCTCTCCGATGTTGTCGTGTCATGAAGGTAGGCTGGCTGACAAGATTCCGCACGGTTTCGTTTTAAGTTCGGAAACAATTCCGCTCACCAAGGTCTGATGGCAAACAATGCCCGCAGTTAAACGACGAACCCTCAGCCACTGACTGTCTTTCTATACATCAAGCCAGTGAAGAGTGGGGGATACAAGTGTTCAGCTTAGTACTGCTTCAAACAAAATTACACCTCTCATACTAGGCCTATCTTCCTTGCTATTTTTGCGAGCCGCCAGGCAATGCGTAGGGAAGGAAGGAAGGTAGACAGATGTAGGATGCTCCAACGGGTAAAGCAAACTGGGCTTGTATTCTCCTTTTTGCTGGTGAGCGCTACTGAACTTGTGGGTTTATCATTCGGTAATTAAATATAGGCGTGGCTAAACATAAGCAAACTAATCCTTTCCCGAAGGAATTGACGAACAACCGGAGGCTAATGCAAGTTCAAAGCCTAAGCATAGCAAAATGGGTGACGTTGTCGAGCGCTATAACTTGGGTTAGGACTTCCGCGACGGACTCTGTCAGCCGTCTTGAAGCCTGGGACGCCGTGAGAGGCGTCGCGAAAACCTGCTGCGATTTAGGGAGAGCTTTCACCGCCTGTGGCTTATTTTCTCAGGGAAATATGATCACAAGGAGCGGCACTGGGCGTTCCCGAAGTTCAACGGACGATAAGCTTCAGGCTCAATACTTAGCGCGCGACGTGCCTGTTAGCTGCCGAGAAAAAGACGTCCACTATAGTCATGAAACTGGAACACTTCGTCGTTTAAGTCCCCGTAGTAGCGAGCATATGACGTCTTGAGATCCCGTTAGTTTCTAAACTGGGTATAGAAATCAAACTGAGAAGTAGTACTTATAAGATTTTCCCGTTGAGTTATGGGCAAGCGTTTCAGGCACGCAAAAGGTAACCTGTACAAAACTGTGAGTCCTATGCCTTTTGCGTTGATCGGGACTCGGGGGTTAAGCCACCGCCGACGTATTAAGGATGGATTGGAACAGTCAGAAGGGTCGCCGTCAGTCAAAGATCCTCTGTACTCACTAAACTAGCAGACCAGAGCTTATTATTTTTACAGATTCTCCTATGGTTGACACTGAATCCATTTTAATGCTCATGCAGTGCTGCTCTCTTGATAACGTGAGCCATGCTTCAACTAGAATCTTACAGGACACTTACCCTTCTATTCTTATAACCTTCGTCGAATTTCAGGAGAGGTCCGTAGTCACGGCAAAGCAGTTTCCTAACAGCTGATAACCGGGTAGCTGAACAGATGAGAACTACAGCCGCGAGGAAACAACACACAGGGCTATTATTACTTTCCACCGTCAGCGCACAGGAGAGAATAATCAGTGTCTACTGAGCATTTTCCCCGCCCAGGCGCGTATGTCACCCCCCACGAAGACGCTGTCATCGCCCATTGAGTGCCCTCTGATTTGTGCCGGGGTGCTACGCCAATGCGAGAAAAACCAACCAACAAATTCACTTCGAATTACGCGTTGGCACAGCAGCAAATAGGAAAGCGACAATTCGCCTTCGGTTAGGCTACCATTCCCCAAATGTTTTTTCTTGTAGCACAGCTGGAACTCTGCTACGCAGTGTGATATAATAGGAAAAACTTTCGCCCGATACGTCATGGTAAACGACAAACCAATGATAACTCGCTAATTTCCATAGTCAAACTACGTACTGCCGCGGGTGCGATACGCGACGCGCTGCTTCAGCTCGCGCCATACTACAAATTTGTTCGCATTCCTACTCACCCTGTGCATTGACGTAAACGGCTTACTTCCACTCACCGTTTCCTTCAGAGCGGACCGCTACGCCGCCAGTCCTGACGGGAACAGGGGCTCAGCCTCCGCGATCTGTGCATCGCTCTCCTCATCCTTCTCTCTCGCCTCTTCTCCCTGTTAGCTATCACTGCCGTTCTCTGGAAGACCAAAAACGCCATTTCGGAGTGAAATAGCGCCACATGGAATGCTGGTGTGCGATTTCCCGAAGATCGGTACGCGTAGCGTCCGTTATAGGAGCGTATATGTTTGGTGCGACCCGTCAGCAGTGCTTTCATGGGGATAGGGCGCAACAGTTGTCACATCGACGCCTCCCACTTCGTCAGTATCTCCCACTCAAGAGCCCATCCATGGGTTCGGTCCCATTACTTCAACTTTTTTATTTTATGCGACGACGGAAGTGTCCCAAAAATGGAGCACGGGTCTGTGACGCGTTGGAATGCATTAGTATTACGCAGGACAATTCAATTCGCAAATTCAATCATCACTTCCATACTATTATCATATTTCCCCCATGGGTGCACTCTGCAAAGGAGAAAGCTACTCATGTGAACAATGCGTCGAATGAGCGAGAATCCAAAATTCCACTTTCGCTGACCCATCAACACTGTCAAGCCATCCTCGTAATCACGTTGCGAATTGTCAACGCATTCCGTTGAAGCACAGAGGGACCGCCCTGCCACAAAGCATAATTGTCGTTCTGTGATTTGCAGGCAGGAGTGAACGAAAGCAGCAGGCAGGGATCGTCTGCGTGACGGCTCCCTGCAGTTGATGAAGCAAGCTGCGTGTGTCTGCCATTGTACGTTTTTGCGTTGTTTGTGATTGGTTGCGGTGAAAGGTGCTTTGCTCTCGTCGTCGCTTTAAAGATTGCTTCCAAATCTCGTCAACGCTTTCCCATAGGCATTACCAGATACGTCAGCAGAGCAGGTATGTTTGCTCAGCCATGACGTAATGTAATGCTTCTAATCCTGTTCATTGTCAACCATTGTGACACACGCATAGTTAACTTTTGCCTTGTAGGAGCATGTGCGCATGTTTGATTTCGCTGTCCACTTAGCGACAGTGGCAATTATTCGACGGTTGCAATCACAATTCAATGACTTACCTATCGTACTGGGCACATCCGTTTCTGTTTTCTCATTATTAATGAGGTTCTGGGTAGTGCAACGTCTGAATAAAGCTTTGGTTCTTTCCATTGGCATGATGAATGTTGTCCTTTCGTTCGCCCAGGCAAATGACAGCTGTATACTGGTGACAGCTGACGGCATATGAAACTTGGTTTTCTTGTGGCTTTTTGGTTCCAACCTTCATCGCCCCACCCATATGTAGTTGAAAATTGTCCTTATTACAAATCAGTGTGCTAATTGTCTCTAGGTCCTTGCCGTAAAGAATATCACTCATACCCCATTATTGACTCCCACCCGTGTTTATGATTTTTCTGTTCCATTTTTTACACACCACTGGTCAGAAGTACCGTAAACAAATTTCAGCTTTTATCTATGTTATTTGCAGAACGTGATGGAACCAGTTGGACATCTAAACCTATATTCACGGCGAAACGGATACGGAACAGAATATCACATTCATTATGACAGCGTACTACATTCATTGCCACATATCCTCGTAATAAAGTCGCCTTGTTTTTGATAGAACACATGTTCGTTTGAATGCGAGCTTACCGTCGGGGCAGGCGACTGGACGTTCTATGCCTATGGGCAAAGCAAAGCAGAGGCGAAAAAGAAAGCAGCCATTGCTTTCCTAACCCACATGGCAGCAAAAAAGAACAGGGCTGATTGGGGTCTCCCTGTGGAGAAAGCCGCATGTGACGCTTACCTGTATGACGTCAGCTTAATCGTACTATTAATGAACCACCAACAGACTCCTCCCATTTCAGAGCGAGCATGTCGGCCTTGGCCACCCGTGAAAGACAACCCCTGGGAGGTAGCGTTCCTTTTTCTGTTGAATTTTTGTGACATGGTTGTACGTTGAAATTTGCAGCAGCCGATAGTGAGCCGAAAATGGCGCACCTAATGATGCTCAAGCGGCTGTGCCACCAGAAACGGCTGAACCTGCGCATTGAAGTTAAACAAGGTGAAAGTGGTCATGTGGTAGCAACTGCCTTGCTCGTCGACGGCCGCCGTTTCGTTGGCGAAGGTCCTTCCAAGAGGAAGGCAATGGCGGAGGCCGCCCACTCTTGTTTAAGTGCTCTGAAATGTAAAACGCAACCTTAAGTAGATGCATGCAAATTTGTTAATAAAAAGTTCAAGACACGGTTATTGGTACTTGATTGCGCTGCCTGTAATTCGCTTGGTTGTACATTGTTTTCATTTGCTCATGGGTAAATGATCCATCTTGGCGTGTCATTGGTTGGTGCCTTTTGTTTCTGTTTTCTTTTAGTGTCATGAAATCTGCATGTAAGTTTTATTGTGCTGTGTTTGACCTATCTGGCCGATGAAGAAGGTATATGCGAAGCTTTGGAAGCTTAGCTATGTATGTAATAATGTCTAGAGGAGTTCAAATAAAACGTATTCTCAAGGCTCGACACGTGAACAATAAATTGAGAGGCTTTTATGCTAACTGAAAAATAATGAGCAGATACAAATGCTACAATGAGTTATGCGAGCAGAAGAAAAACTTGCGCAGTTATAAACGTTGGACGGTTTTTTGAAAGTCCTTGAAAGTCTGGGAGTAGGTTGACCAAAGCTTGACTGTTGCTGCTATTGCGCAAGGGCACCGCTCCTGTTTACATTATGATAGATCCGCGTAAGCTTATCTTATCTGCCCACCCGGGCGTAGGCCGCGCGAAACCGGTTTGCGGTGGTCGAGAGGAGCGAGCACATATATAGTCAGTTCGTTTTGGAGTGAGTAAGAGTGCGTTTTGAGTGACAATAGTAAACGTTCTATCTTTATGTTGCTGAGTTGTTGAGCCAGAGCGACCGCTTCCAGCGTAACGGCAATATAAAATTTGGTCCTCCGAGCCGGAGATGCGCATGTGAACATGCCAAAGACTGGTGTCTCTAGGCGCGAAGGGCGCTCCCTTGATCGTGAAGCCCACGTTACGTTAGCCGACGTTGATGTTCCCGAAGTTTCCGGCGGCGATGGCAGCAAGGATACGCTTGATTGCATAGTCAAGGTATGCGAGCCTGTGGCTAAACTTTCGGAAAAGGTGGATTCTCTACTGACGGAGAAGCCGTTGGTTGTACGTGTTTCAAGGAAGGCCTATCCTCCGTTAAGGGACCGTTCTGTGCCTGACTTGGGACAGGAAGGATCAGTTCAAATGTACCTGCATCTTCAAAAGTTAGTTCAAATGTACCTGCATCTTCACAGATTGATACGTCGTGGTTTATGGCAAATGGAGCACATTCAGCTGCATTAACTCCCCCTCTGAATCCATGGCTGCAACGATTGGCACCTGCGGCGACTGTCAGTGTGTTCGACGGGGATCCTCGAGAATGGCCGCGATTTATCGCGACCTTTAAGTCGATGGTTCACGACGCGGTTTCCTCTGACGCAGACCGTTTAGCCGTACTGTCGCAGCTGCTCTCACTTTGACTGAGAGAATGGTTTGCCGGGTTGCTATACTCACCGTCCATGTATACGCGAGTGTTGCAAGACTTACATGTCCTGTATGGTAATGAGTTTGGCATGGTGAAATCGCATGCAGATTCCTTATGTAGGTTGCCGCCATTACGGTCCGAATCCCTCCACGAGTTGGAGCGGTTCAATCTGCGGGTAAATGGGCCTGTCAACGTATTAGCGAGTTCAGGATGGCAGAGTGAGTTGAATTCCGTAGTTTCGGTGGGGCAGGTTTCGAATAAGCTCACTGCTCATATGAAGGATCAATGGAGTGACATAGTGCAATCAAGCTTGCCGAAAACTCCTAATCTTCGGCAGTTTGTGGATTGGGTTCGGGACTTGATTGTGAGGCGCCGTTTAGCGCCGCCGAAGTTTGAACAAATGACGGATGGAGGTTTGACGACCATAAAGAGGTGAGAAACTGGAAGGTCGACCCGTAAGTCTCCCGCTGCATTCGCGATTATGGTTTCAGAAATGCGTCAATGCCATGCGTGCGAAGCTGACGGGCACGATGTTGGTTCATGCCCGGAATTCGCAGCGCAAACCCTGGAAAACCGTCTGTTAGCAGTGCGGCGTCTACGTCTTTACTTAGTATGTCTCGAACGTGGCCACTTCAAGCGTAATTGTAAATTGGGCAAACCGTGTACCACCGAAAGTTGTGGAGGTAAGCATCATAGCAACTCCTGCACGGAGCAACTCGAGTGTTCCCAAAAACAATGCAGAGTCAAGTCATGGTCTGGCGCGAAATGCTCGATTGCTAGAAACGTCGGTCGGTCGGTCCGGGTTGGCTCCGCAGATCGCTTGTGCTGTGGTTCCGGTGCGTGTAACCTACAGAGGTGTATCGAAGCAAACGCTTGCTCTATTGGGCAGCGGGGCAGATGTGTCACTGATTACGCGTGTGCCGGCGGTTGCGCGTCCAGGACCTTAAAGTGGGAACACCGTTTTAAATCCGTCGACCGGTTTAAAGCGCTCGCGCTGCTGAGATAACGGAGGGTCAGTGGTGGTGTGAACTTCGGGATGAACAGTGTATGACGGTTGTTCTCTCTTTGACAGTAAAGCTTGGTCCGTTGGCAATCGGGCTTTGCAATCGTTCATCAGCGGCAGTTCAGAAACTTACAACGCGGCAATTGGGAGACGAGCTAAAGATGCCCGAGGCGAGTCGGTATTTGGACATAAGGACGATACGTGGTATCTCACGGGTTAAGGTGAGCGAAACGACATGTTCGGTGTCATCGCTGGATGGATTATATTCATTCGTCGTGGAACCTATGATCGTTTTGGAAAGGCTCGACCTTGCCGAAGGAGTGTCACGGTTGAAACGTTTGCGAGGACGCTGGGATCACCTTAGTGGGCCCCTGGTTGATCGACCCGGCGGTGCAGTCCAAGTGCTGATTGGGATCAACGTGCCGGCTGCACATCGGCACTACGATGTCAGGGAACCGAAGCCTGGGGTAAAGGGACCCGTTGGCATTCGGACGCCGTTCGGTTGGACCGTCGTCGTTCATGTGCCTGATGCTGGTGGATGCCTGGATTTTGCCCGCACGTATTTCGTGGGTAATAGCCACTGCTGTTCGGTTCCCAATGAGGAGACGATCCTCAAGCGGCAGTTAGAGAATCTTTGGCACATCGAATCGTATGGAACCGAAATGACTAAGAGGAAACGAGATACAGAAGAGAACGTGGCGGGTGCCTTGTTGCGGGCCACCACAAGATTCAATGGAGGAAGGTATGAAGTTGGCTTAATATGGAAGTCACCACAGCTTCCGCTTCCCGACAATCGGAAAGCGGCCCTATGGCGTTTCTTCGCGAATGAGCGCCGCGTTATTAAAAATCCCGTGATCGCGAAGGCATATGAAAACTGTATGGAGAATTTGTTGGCTCTCCGGCAAGCGAGGAAATAAGACCCATCCGAGCTGAATGGATCTGCAGGTAGAACTTGGTACTTATCACACCATGCAGTTGTCTCTGGAAACAGACCACACAAGGATCGGGTGGTTTTCGACGGTTCGGCGAGATAACGGGGCGTTTCTTTGAATGATGGTTTGATGAAAGGACCCGACTTCTTGGTTGACCTACCTGGTTTGGTATTGAAGTTCCGTAGACGTATGGTCCCTCTTTCTGCTGATATAGAAGGCATGTATCATCAAGTTCGTGTCCCGGAGTCAGACCGTTCAGTACTACGATTTTTGGCGCAGGCCAGGCTCAGACGAGCCCCCTACAGTACATGAAACGTGTGTTCATGTATTTGGGGTTTCCTCATCGCCCAACAGTTGCATGTATGCTTTGTGTCGCGCTGCGGAGGATCGGAAGGCGTTGTATCGACTTGCTGCACGGAAGATAATTGAGAATATGTATATGGACAATCTTCTGGACTCAGTGGACACAGTGGAGGAAGCGAAGGCTCTGTACCAGGAAGTTACTGCTCTCCTTAAAGCAGGGGTGGGGAACCTCCGGCCCGCGAGACCATTCCATCCGCCCGCTGATGCAAATGGAGGTAGAAGCGGAATTCAGTGAACTATGACTGTTAGAGCTTATTCTTTTTATTATGCAGTGAACTTAGTGGATATGAATCGCAGTAATGGCGTAAATGTTGCGTAACAAGCAGGGAGCGTCAGGCTGCTGTCGACAAACCGATGTCGTTAGTCATCGTAGGCAACCAGTAGTGCGCTCGTCAGTAGCGTGGACCATTGGCCGCATATTGCCGCATTTGCTGTTCTTATCTCGCGTTGTTCATTGATTCGAAATCACGACTGTCTACCTTGCTAGAGCACTTTCGCAGTGCTTGCTTTCGGTAGTCGTTCTCGCCTTCTCTTGCTGTCGTTCTCGTCGATTCGTCTTCGAGCTTATCGTTCTCTATATTTGAGATTAGGTTCGTGACAAGAGGGTTTAGTAATTGTGTCAAAATTCTGTCTTTTAGCTCGCAGTTGCCCATAAAGTGGCACTGAAAGCTTAGGTTTCGTGACGCTTATCGCAAGATAGAGTTCGCGCGCTCACCCAACGCTACAAATGGGCAGTTCAACGAAAACAAGAAAAGTATTTCCGTTTCGTTTCTACATAGCTGTGTCCCCCCTTGTAGTTCGTCGTTTGTTGTTTGGATAGCAATAAACAATTCAGGTGACCAAGCTGCAGAGCATGCACAGAACTTGCGTGTAAACAAACAAACAACGGCTATGTTTTTCAAAGAGTATTGTATACGGCCCGCGAATGATGTTATATGTGTCCAAACGGCCCGCGGCAGCAAAAAGGTTCCCCACCCCTGCCTTAAAGCGTCAGGTTTCCGCCTTCGTAAGTGGTCGTCGTCGTCGTCATGAGAGCTGCTCTCCGTAATACCAGCGAGTAAAAGAGCGGAGCCAAACGTCAATTTAGTTCGCGACCAACTGCCAGAAGAACGTACGTTGGGTATAAACTGGGATTGCGAATTGGATAGGTTTCGCCTCCATTGGACAGCGCCGTCAAATAATGCTATGACTAAACGCAGCATGTTAAGTATTCCGCCCCGGGGCGGTCGGTTGGATTGCTCATGCTTCTACACGGCTGACTAAGGCGGATTGCGGAATCGACGCGGTCAAAGGTATGACCCAACTGATGAAGCGTCTGCCTAGATCGGCTGAGTAGGAGTACTTGTGGACCGACTGACCAACCTGGGTAGTTAATCAATATTATTATTATTTTTTAAATATTTTTTTGGCACTGAAGACGGGCAAAGGCTGTGCCTGAAAGCTTCGCCGTTTGAAAGAATAAAAGCTCTCAACGAACGGGGACAAATCCATGAAATTATTGGACTTGCAGAAATGCATCTACCCCGTTAAAAAGAATTAAAAGAAATATCATAAAGAAATTTCATATATATATATATATATATATTTGTGAAGACTGGATGTCTTGTAGCCGCAGACGCTGACGACACCAACCTCTCCACCACCGCTGACGACGGAACTCGAGCGTTCCGAAATATACGGTTACATACGGTTACGTACGTGTGCTGTTTGCGTTCTTTCTAATAACCACTCTCATTCATCTGCTGGTAGGGAGATCGCTTCAGTATACTTACAGATACTTAAAAAAGCCAAAAACGGGAAAAATCCGTGACAACCATCAATCAATCAATCAATCAATATATATATATATATATATATATATATATATATATATATATATATATATATATATATATATATATATATATATATATATAAACTTCCACTTCTTCCACTTACGATATTTCCCTGTACACTTACTTGTACTGTTCGATGTTCGCTACTGACTTATCGTTGTTTACAATGACAGCCTAGCCTTAAAATACCTACCATATCATTTGGATTGAAGTAACGCTTACCGCTCTTGTAAATTACTATTGTGAGCAGGGAATTATAAATTAAAGTAAAATGCAGTGCGTGGAGAAAACAATGGCAAAGGAGGAGCCGCTCAGTATTTTCGGTTAGATGAAAAGGCGTTGCGGCACGCTGAATACCTGTTGCTTATTGGACTCAAAGGAACAATGGCCACGTTGACGCCACAATCGTTTTGAATCATGGCAGAAATGTTATTGCCGCCGACAGCTCATCACCGACAACAGCAAGAGCAACGGCGTGGAGGATGGCCTTGAAGCATCTGAACACTGATCATAATGTTCAATAGCACTTAGGCAACCTCCATGCGTTTATTCTGATATTATGGTCATTATTATTATTAGTTTTGTGGCGTGCATAGTTTGCTAGTATAGCGTTAATTGTTGTTAATAAATTTGCTGTTCCGTGTAATGATTTCATCAGGATTACAAGATTAAATGCCCATTTGCCAATTATTCTTTCCCGGTTTAAATTCGAGATTTGTAACACGCCGATGGCTGATTAAATTTTCCCAAATGTTTGCGACCTTGAAGAATAGCTTATGTGACGTAATCTTCACTAACGGTGAGTACGAAATCAAGAAAAGAAAGATCGAGTGACACTAGCAAGAAGTGGTATACAAAGTGGCTTTATGATCAAAGCTGATTTTTCGCTCTTACATTCTTGCTCTCTATTCCATTTCGATTCTCCTTGATACGGTGTACGAAACACGAAGTTCGATGAAGCAGTTTTATTTAAACAACCAATACATTTCCAGTGGTAGTATCATTTATTCCATTGATTTTGGTTATGTGTTCAACGCTCGATGGCGCTAAAGAGTTCTTAAATCTCCGTGCCATAAGGCCTCATGTGTAAGAGAGTATAGTGTTTCATTAGAACGGCAGCTATTGCATAAGTGAGCAATCAAGAGAAGATCAGAAAAGTACAGACAGTATCAATGCATCTAAAATCGTTGTGCAAGATATTATTCCCGCAGTATGACATTTAAATGTCCAAGTTTTAACACGGTATACCGCCCCGTTTTCTGTAGAAAAGCTTTTATTTCCATCAAAAAGCCTTTATCTAAGCTTTCGGGTACTACACCTGTACCCGTCTTCAGAGAAAACCAAATATGCCTACTGCCCAGCCAGTCAACGGTTCAGCAAGCCCTTCTGATAGTTGATGTCGCCAGCCCGGATGGTCTAGCAGAAGGGCTTGCTGAACCGTTGACTGGCTGGGCAGTAGGCATATTTGGTTTTCTCTGAAGACGGGTACAGGTGTAGTACCCGAAAGCTTAGATAAAGGCTTTTTGATGGAAATAAAAGCTTTTCTACAGAAAACGGGGCGGTATACCGTGTTAAAACTTGGACATTTGAAAAATCCCCCCGTATTGGAATTAACTATTTTCAGTATGACATTTAAATGAATTTCATGATAAATTCATTTGAATCATTCAATAAATGAATGAGTATGGCATGAATTTCAGCGGGTTATTTCTGTGACAAGAAATGACAAACTAACAGCACCCGTTATGAAGACAAAATTCTTACAAAGTATGACATTTATTAATATTAATTCACGGATAAATGTTGTATCCTTTCATAGCCGCTTAGTCAGCAAAAATAGCATAATTAGTTCAATTGGGAATTGAGGGTACATCACTTAATGTCTTAAAATTGAATTCTACGAGGGACTAACTCAGTGACAGTCATGACGACCTCATTGGGGACAAAAGCTCTTAGATGAACGCTGCGGAAGTGATTCTCACCGGCGTTTTCCTGATTTTCAATTGGCGTTTTCCTGATTGCGTCAGGGTAAGGCACGTGCCGTTGTTACGGTTGCAACTGTTCATGCATTCATTAATATCACTGAATTAAAAAACTGTTTTCAGTATCATTACTTCTGATAACAATTTGAAAAGCAATGAAATATTGCAACATGAGATGGACAAAGAATTGATGATTCTGCCAGGATGAATGGACAATTACTCATCATCTAGGTAAAACATCCTCAACTGCTTATTATGAGTAAGCGTAAGGGCTAACTTTTACGAACAGGATGCAGCAGTCATAACACTATATTGTTGTCCCTGAAGCCAGTTAGCAGGTTTCTTCTGGCACGAGCGTTCATACTAAAGGATGATCCGCACAAGTGAATTATGGCGTTGCTGCTTTTGTGAACTGTTCTTGTATATTTTTTCTCTTTTCCGTAGAACAACAGGAACGTTTATGAAGTTTCGAAATTTTTGCATACAGTCAACCTTCCTTTTCAGCTTGCAGCGCAGTGCAATCACGGTATGAGCAGCTTTACATTTACACAATCGTTTCATACACAAAAGATCATTTCATTAACTTGCTTTTTGGGTACTTGAAAACAGTCTTGCCCTTCTTCAAATCGTGGCACATAGCATTGTATATTTTTGATGAAGGTGAGCTGGCTACTTGACATGTCATCTTGGGCTTTGTTACATCAACAGGGCAGAGCTTGTCATTGGTCACATGAACAGTTAGCAGCTGAAATGAATAATTGTAAACTAAGAATTTTGACCACTGCTAATATATCGTAACGTAGCTTTCCGCAATGAACCAAATTTGAAGATCTGGGCATTATGTAGCCATGAGCGAATTCTTTGATTAAAACAGTGTTCAACAGTGGCAGTTTCCGCTAAATACAACTATTAGTATGTCAAAAATAAAACCAATAATTCCTGTGCTTATAGTTCGCGAAAAAATGATTCTGAATAATGCATTACCTCATTTTCTAATTGTCTGACTACTCTAAATCATAACTCCTTCATAATTCATAAGCCGAACTCCTTACATTGAAGCAGTTGCCTCATGCCAGAATGACAAAGTTTCTCCACATCAGATTTTTGGCTTGGCGGAGTGAAATAAGTTCCACGGCGAATTATATTGTCCGCTTCTAGTATTAAATTGAAAGTGGTTCAAGCGATCTTGAACAAACTTGTCGCATAATCAACTTACGCAAATCAATGTACACCTCAAAAAGGTCACCAAACGTTGAACAGTTCCCTATTTAACGTTCCTTACTACGCGAAGTTCATCAACAGTACAGGAATGTTGCCAAAGCGCTTCCAACTCAGATGCATCTCATTCTTCAATGACTTTTTCAATGGAGTACATGCGTTATTTATCAGCTGGAGCGCTTGATTGAACACGGAGATGCGCGATGAATACTTACGTCTTCGTAGTTATCACAGACAGTTGGCTGGGCGTCGAACTTGTAAATCGCCTGGAACTGAGAGTTCCGAGTAGCATTCCCAAAATTTGTCACTCTCAGCGCTGTGGAACTTTTCATCAGACCACTCAGTTTAAGTGCAAGATCATTTGCAGCTTGGACTTCCCATAATCGCATACTACCTTCATGCATGCTCATTATCCGACCACTGGACCACTTTGCCTGTGGAAATAAAAAAATGAAAACGGAGCAGTCTTTCCTTGCACGAGAACGATAAAGCGAAAGCGGAAAGGGATTTCTGTTAGGGAAGTTCACTTTCATTGGATATTAAAATTGCGCGATTCTCATTCATGTTATATTACCTGTCCGCTATCATGCAATGAAAGCTTGCGAAATGGATAGACAAACTTTACTCCTGCGAACTGTAAGTGCTCCATTATATTTCCCCCTTTGCCACCCCACTGCTTGTAATTTGTAATCCATTAAAAACAGCGCGTACTGCGCAGGTTCTACCGAAAGTACTGCATGTGGTGTTTCAACAACCGTGCAGCCGATATACTGATGTTTTTCAGTTCCTTTATTAATCTTACTTTCCCAAACAAAATCAATAACTTCGTTTATACTGCGTCAATAAAGAGTTGAACGAGCTGATGCATTTAAAGTTGTACTCGAATTTGCGCTGTGATTTCTTTAGCAGCCAAATGCTGTTATTTACCTACAGAGGCAGATATCACTTTCCGCGCGCAATTCCTTTTCCCCTGCAATGTCTCACGCCAGTTTTTCACTGCTTCATGTTATGATAGCTACTTGTAAAGCTAAGGACACCTAACTGTTACCAATAAAACTAAATTAAGAAGCAAGCCGCTTCGTTTTCCTAACATTTGTCCACAGTAAAGAAAATTACATCAATACTTAGAAGATGAAGCTTATTAGGTATTAGCAAAGAACTGAGTGCTGAATTTCTTCATTGTTTAGGCCACAGAGGTCTCATTTAGTAGATGGAATCGTCAAACCGCTTACAAGGCCAATATTAACAGATAGCGGTAGAATATGGTGCTCACCTGATATGACCAATTGGGAAAGCATTTTAGATAATGAATCTTATCACAAGAAGTGCAGAAAATTTTCTCGTTAGACTAGGCAGTTCGTGCACTGGCTATTTATTCCAGCTAAGCACACAATTATAGAGGAGGTGCTTGATGCATAGGGCTGAAGAGGGCTAATATAACTTTATTGCGAATTACTTACCATGCAAAGGACTATTGCCATGAAGACCTGAAGGATCCCCATTGTTTCGCACCTGCAGTTCACTACTCAGCTAATGCTGCATGTCGCTGAACACTGTTTGGCTTCTTTAATACCATATCCCTCTGTTTAAACAATCAATGTACTCAGAATGCGATGCCCTTGGTTAGAGATTGTTGAGTTCACTATCAAGGCCAGCATGACGACGAACTTACAGGATTGACGTTTTGTTTGCAGACAACGTTACGTCGAAGTCCAACGGTTAATTTATTGAACATTATGCCGGATACAATAGTCAGAGGGCGATCACAAAACAATGCAAATTCCTCTAAGCAGAAACGCGAAAAAGTGAGGTTATTTTTAAAACTGGCTATTTGTTCTCTCAGCTTCTTAGCAGTGACATAGAATCGTTGCCCCGACAGTAAAAATGAACAGGTTTTCCTCAGTAAGGCGTTCAGAGCAGCTGTGCCATATCTCCATTTGAACCCCTAAAAATGCCTGAAAACTTATTCAAAGCTGAGAAGAGCATTTCAAGTGTTTTTGTACGTACATGTTTCAGACATACATAGGCACAGCATGCTGTCACCTCTTCGTTGAGCAGTAACGAAAGCGAAAAGCGTTATGCGTGCTTTCGTAATTTTTTCAATGACCTACTGGCTGTGACCTTGTGGAAATGTTGAAGCGCCTTCTTGCTCCATGACCTTCTTTGAACACCTGTTTTATTAATACTTATGAATCAGAGAACACTCCACCGTCATCCCGGTCTATACTGAAATGAAGTTACGTCTACCAATTTGCTTTCTAGCCTATCCTTAGCACCCCCACTTTCTGCATAACAAAACTTACTGTACGCGTAAGGTAATCAGTACCCTGCTTTTTATTCATATTAATTGATTCTTATAGAATTCCAAGCACTGCTGAGATGAATCTCAGAATTAATTAATTAAGTTCAGAATTGACATGCCTTTCAGAATGCTAAGGACGTACAGCAAATATTTACGACGAAGTTATTTGCCCTGTAGAGCAAGCTTAACAATTGAAATTCTACTTGAATTCCGTCAAACACTTATTTGCCTAATTTGAAAAGTGCCTTCTGAATATTGTCAAAACGTAATCGCAGTAAATATTGAGTTGGCCAGGTTGCTCAGATGTCAAGTGAGTTTCACCATGGCTGTTGTACCGTGGTGAAACAATGGATATGCATACATTTGTAAAGACGTAACGCGAACTCATTGAATGGAAAATTGACGTGCGCACCTTCTGCTGCCTTGGTCTGTACTAGCTAGTAACAGTTACTTATTTGTACTGTGAAATAAATGCACTTCATCCATGCTTTTGACCCGTGTCTGCTTGCACAAAGTATCAACATGAGCGCGAGTACGCAGCGATGTGAATCACGTCGAAATCGCAACAGCGTCTAAAGCAGTGATGGAATTTTAGGCTTTCGTGAACGTTAAAAAGTCAGATTTGAGCGTCCTTCCATTGTCTGAACTTGAATGACTGTTACTTCATGTATACCTGTAAAAATCAGGCAAACTTATAAATGACTGTCTCCGCGTAGACCTTGTTCCGCTTAGCGTTTGCATAGCACATCATTTTAAGTTTTTCCTTAGTTCTGTCTCAACATTGAACTGCACTCACATTTATAATAGCTTGCGAGCACTCTCCTACAAAAGTCATGACTCTCTTCCCAATTGGCAAGTCTGCTAATTAGTATGCACTGGAGTATAGTTATTCGTACTTCTCAAATGCAATGAGCAATGTTGATTCACTGGTTCTGACTTTGAATCGTCCTATCCATAATTTTTCTTAGGGAAGGCGACGCTTCTTTGGCAGAAAATGTCAACGATGTCAAACTTGGCTGTTCTAGCATAAGCTCTAACGCTAACAAGTTTATTAAAGTAGCTGTATGTTCCGCGCTTAAATCCGTACGGAACAGCATTTTAGAAACAAAAGGTCGAGAAGCCTAAGCCCACGGGTATAAGCACCCAATATTAGGAACACCGAGGAGTACCTTTGCATGCCATGCTGAGATATTAACCATTTATGGTTCATTATGTCATTGCTGTTTGCTGATCCCTATGCGGAGCTGCTCAGATTAGGTATACTGCAGATTGCGAAACCGGAAGGCCAGGAACACACGGACGAATCATTGCACTTCTGATAAGCAATACAATTTGGACTTGCAGACGTGGCACTGCAGTTGCCTTCAGGGGCTTTCAGCCTGGCTTTTAATTCAACACACACATTGGTAAGGCCAATAGGTTGTTGAGTTTTTGAAAACTTTGTCTGGAAACCATTCATCTCCCTACAGTAACTACCATTGAGTTGCACAGTTAAAACCCACATGAGCTTTCGGGATGAACAGTCGTACTGGATCAAAGGACGGGATGTTTCTGTTTAGTTAAACGGAGAGAGCGGAGCAATGCTGCTCTGAAAGTTTTGCCTTCATGATTAGACTTAACAGCGGTATTTTGAACAGGACAAGGGAAAGTAGACAAAAGAAAAAATGAATACAGATTGTTGAGCGTGAAAGCTACGGTAGCAGAATGCAGGGGTCATTGATACGTATGCAGCATAATGTTCTTTTGGCCCGTCTGGGAAATAGCCGTTCGAACGACACAGCAGTATAAGATAAGGTATAATAGTACGACTTGCACCGTTTAACCTTTTATTTCAAACAGCTCGGAGCTTTCGGGGTCGCGCACACCCCGTCATCAGCGACTAATGAACATTCAACGATCTGAGATCGTTGAATGAAACGGTGCAAGTCGTACTAATATACCTTATCATGTATAACTACATCGTTACAAAGAATCCGATTTTCAACACAGCAGTATGTCCAGAGCAAAGAGCAGTCGTTCATCACCAGCGCTTTGAGCGCTGCTTACATTCTAGAAGACCAAAGCGCTGTTGATCAGCCGTGTAATCATTCTGGCGATGACCATTGCATTTTTTCAGTTCCATCAAACAATGCAATTGAAGTTCTGCGCTTGGCAACGTAACGAGAAGATTTGAAACGCAACGCTAACATCACGGCTTTGTCTCTACGTCTTGCTTACGTACTAGGGTGTTTGCTTACATGAGCTAGCTACCTATAAATGACAATACTGCAAGTGATTCGTAAACGCACAACGTGGCGATGGCGTTCATGTTTCCATTCCTGCTATTCACTGTGATTTTGGGCACAAGCGAAGGTAAGGAAAGCCGGGTAAAGCTTCCGAACGTCTTTTGCTCCTGAAGCTGTTGTTCCGCCTTTGTTCTGCGTTTTAGAAGTCCATAATTAAAGTTCACTCCCTAGTTTGTCTGGCGTTCCGCTTTTGAATTGTGTTAATTACTTTTAACAAAAGGGATCATTGAGATTCTTCTTCGTTTTTCATACAGGGGTAGTTAATCAAATAACAAATAACAAAGTTTTCACACGGTATACACCCCGTTCTTGTAAAAGCCCGGCCATTTTAAAGCAGAAGACACCGACGGGCGCAACGTTTACTGTCGTTTGTTCATTTGGTGTCGTGACGCTGTCCCGGTCGGTCGGTGGGGATGCTCGCTCTCTGCAGGACTGAGTGGGCGGGTGACAGAAACTTGACGGGTACAAGGGTAGTACCTGATAGTTGATGTCGCCAACCCAGACGGTCTAGCAGAGGAGCTTGCTGAACCGTTGACCGGCATTTTGTGTTCGCCTGATGACGGGTACATGAGTGGTACCCGAAAGCTAGCAAGTAAAAGTTTTTTACAAGAACGGGGTGTATATCGTGTGAAACTTTGTTATTTGGAAAGGGATCATTTTGTTTTTAAGAATTAGTGACTAGTGGTGCTTCTACTGTCTGTTATAATACTGTCAATGGCAAATTTAAGTACTCATTTTATTTTTTGATGTTACTCCCGTCTTAAGACCAATGGCAGCGTTACTGAGAGAAGACGACTCGCAAGATCAGATAATCAGCAATTATGATACGAGAACTTGATTGCAGCTGGCTTTGGTTGAGTGAATCCTAACGCTTTTCTGAGTAAACTCGTCCGCATTATACATAGCGTTCTCTTTCCAACGCTCAGGAACGTAACCAGCCCGCGAAAGCTAGTGTATCACTCGGTATTCTGTCGGTCATGTCATGAGAGATACTCTGTATTTCTTCAAGCTGTATTTACCAGCACAACTTACAACGGCTGCGAACTACCACGAACCAATAGCTAGCTTTTCTTTAATCAGTAAGCTTCTTACTTCAATGAGTTCAAGTTCTGATTAGCCAGCGCAGCTGAACCAGTGCTAAACTTCAGTCCTCAGTCAGGCCATTCAGCTTCATACCCCTTAACCAAAGCGGTTCACTGCTTAGCCAAAGACAGCTCGTCCGTGAGAGCGAAGGATATTGAAAACACGACAGCAAACTACGCAACTTCCCACAAAGCATTGACGGGAAGTTTGCGTAGCTACCCATTATTCAATCTTAGTTGCGGTATTACGTCAAAAGCTCAGTCATGAAACCTTTTAGCCTCGATGCATGCGAACTATTGCCCACCGGACGACAATTACTACGAAGTCACCAAAAATGAATGCGGTATCGACGACGATTGCGCTGCTCATGAAAGGTGTTGTCAATCGGGTGGCACTGTCAAATGCATGACCTCCTGGAGGCATTACGGTAATGCCTAACCTTGCGCAAATCAACAAATCTGATGGTGGGCACGGCACTAATGACTAATGAAACATGCTTTGAGAAATGGGACCTTTAATATTGGGTAAAATTATGAGCTGCAACAATCTCACCAAAAATGAATTTCAGAAGACGTATCAGATACGAAGGCTGGCAAATGCGCAGCGCTGACAGACAGAGAAAAGAAAGTCCCTCCAAACTGCAGAGCGGATCAGGATTGCCCAGGCAAAGGAATATGCTGCGAGCAACGGTGCATCGTACGGAGTGCTGCTGCGCGTAGGGCAACAACAGCGCGGGGCATTTTAAAAATTATTAACCATTTTAGCCAGCGCGAAAGCTGGTTTCTGCCCTTCAACCACGAGACTGCCCATCACCCTATCTGAATGCAAATCTGACGACGTTTGTCCTGGAAAGGAAAAATGCTGTCATTTTAGAAATGTCGTGACATGCGTGGTTTCAAAAAGCGAAATGGGTAAGTAGCATGGTCTCATTTTCTTCGCACCCGCGTCACTCCATTCCGCAATGAATGAAATCAACTGACGCCTTACCTTTCAACCCATGCTCCTGCGCAACATATACAGCAGGTTTGCATTTATCTTTGTGAGGAAACACGGCAATCGCTTGTGACTGAAATCTTTAATTTCTAACGAGCTTTCGAAAACAGGAGGTTTTCGAAGGCCCGTTAAAAAATAAAAATTTCAGTCACGAGTGATTGCCGTGCTTGCCTACAAAGATGAGAACTTAGCCCATGTGCAAGAACTCAATGTTTAATCATGTAAGGGCTTGCATTTATCTGAGTCTACTATACTCGAAGGTGAATTTGTTCATAGAGTAAGTACGATGCGCTGTTACCTCCGCGGATCACTGTCCAACCATTTTGATGCGACAGCATTCTGCACCGGCGAAGCGTGTGCACGTTGCGGCCCATTTAGTTATGTTGGAATGCGCTGGTGTTGCCAGTCATATCAAAGGGATTCCACAGTACTTTCGAAAAATCGAGAAAATATAGGCGCTATGCAATTCATAAGCAAGTAAAATCCAAACAACGATCCCTTGATTGCAGTGCCACGTTGCAATGGAGTAAATGAATGTGAACTTGTTCGTATTCTTGCCTTGCTTATAGTAGAGTTTCAGGCAGTAATAGCATTATTCTTAATGAAGGAGAACGTCTTTCCTTAATCATAAAGGTTCCATTTCATACCGACGACATATCCATGACTGAAGTGCTGAACAACCTTGTTTCAAAATCAGATAAACAGTAAAGCAAAGATAAGTGCAGCACCTGTCTATAGAAAGCAGAAGTGCTACGATGATTCCTTTTTACCACTGATTATGCTTACTTAGGCTGAGCTTTCTGATGTCCATACCGGCACTCTAATATCTGCACTTATCAAATTCACGTAGTGACCTTTGAATGAAAACGAAATGTTTCATAACGGGTTGTTGTTTTTAGTTTAGAAGATTCTTCTTCGCACGGCAGTGACCTTTGATTACATAAAAATTTTTGTAAGCACATTGTAGTATATCGTTTTCCCAACTGAAGCTTGGTTATTGCGACCAGTGAAGTTGGAATTCTCTCACGTATTTAAGGAGGCGGTGAACGGGAAGGAAAGTGTCCCGTGAGTTTCAATGAGAAAAACGTTACTACGCATAAGCTGTGCAATGGCGACAGTGATTGCTTCAATCAGGACAAGTGCTGCTCTGTCGGTCTAACGAAACGATGTATCACTCCTGAAGTGAAAAAGATGACAAAACTGAACGACATATTCAGCTCCCTTACTTCACTGCGCCAAAAGATCCTTGCCAAGTAATTGCCAACGCAACGCAAAAGTTCGTAATCATTTTGCTTGAATAAAACTGCTATGCACAACATATGCGTTTGGCCTTCGCCGCTGGCCGGTAAATAGTGGTTATCGATCAAAACGCGTAGGAGCGTAGGAAAGCAGGCTTTCTACAACACTTGTTCTCAGTTTTCAATGGGTGCGCTTACGAACGATGCACGTTACAAAATTTTGGAAAAGTTTTATGATAATTTATTTGCTTGAAGACTCAAGTAGTAAAGCAACAAAGCGCACAACTGCTCTTGCTTTTCATCATCAAAGCTGCAAAACTTTTATTTTTCCTTTTCGGTATGCCAAGCATTCTGACCGTAGAAAAAGTCGTACCACAAACGTTTACCTCCTCAACGTGACCAATGTTATCGTACGTGCGCCACCACGCTTAATGGAGCACATATAATGTCAGATCGTTTGTTATAGCGTTCAACGTCTACCACAAAATTGAAGTAATTCATGCTCACCACGTTTATCAATATGCAGCTATTCCCTCAGTCCATAGGCGCTCAAACAAGAATATCTATATTGCAGTGCTGTATTCTGCTTGCAAAACACATCCACGCGATATGCAAAGGTTTACAACCACGCATTGTGCAGGGAAAGAAAAGTTTCGATTATTCGCGCGTTCTATTCGAAAGCGCTCGAAGCGCGCCGGAAGACCTGATTTCGCGGCTCTCTGGGTGACAATGGCGACATCCGATCTCAGCGGCAGTTTCAGGCATTCTGGGATCAGCAGATGATCAAGCAAATTCGTTCAAAATCACCAAAATAACATACCGAGCAGATAATCAAAGGGGCAACTCCGTTAGAAGAAGAAGAAGAAGGGATCATCTTACCCCAACGCCCCCCCCCAGGTGTCGCTTTTCCAAGTTTCATCGGAGCGCCCCTATGCAGTGTTTCATTGGTCACAATGACATCATGCTACGCCATGCTAATTCCCTTCATTGCTACTCTTGACACATACTCACGTGTGGAAGTCCTTTCCCAATTTTCAGGTTGCTGCTCCATGTTTTCTCATGCCACCGTGTACAATCCAGCCATTTATCTCCAACATATGGGCCACTGAATCTGATCGCAACGCATCTTCGCAAGTTTTGTGGATTTTCTCCCAACTTTTGCGTGATGCTCTTCCAATTGGAAGGTCCAACATCGGTATCCTCGCGAACGGTACCCTTTTCCCAACATTTTCCTTACACAAAGGTGCTATACCTGTCATGAGTAGCAACGATGGGAACCAACATGACGCAGCATGACGTCATCATGACCAATGAACCGCTACCTAGGGAGCGCACCAACGAAACTTGGAAAAGCGACACCTAGGGGGTGTCGGGGTAACATGACGCAGAAGAAGTGTTCATCTCAATGCTGCCTGGCAATCCTCCGTGGCTAATCGGATGATATTACAATGCATCCGCTCTGTTCAATGAATACACCCTTGCGTTTAGCAATGGGCATGTTTGATACCCACTGGTTCTTCCAGCACTTCGCAAGATTAAAGTATGAATAGTTTCCCGTTATAGGCGCGCATTTTATTGTGACTTAGAGGCGGACTTTGCATGCTCTTGGATAATCAAAAGCCTGTTTCGCATAACGTACGTGAATACACAAATGATTGAAAAGAGTAGCAGCTTAACGTAAAACGGGAGACACATGCTTTGCAATTTCAAAGAGACCGGGACCGCGTATACATTGTTCCCCGTTTTCTTGTGTAATCGGTTCGCTGATGCGCATGACCGCTGCGATGCGGTTGCACTGCCCAGACTGTCCAAGGAAGTCTTCTGCGTGGAACCTGCTTCCTCGTTGAAAGAGCATGAACTGAAAATTGGATTCTTTGCAACGGTGTAACAAAGCATAATAAGATAGTACGACAAGCACCGTTGAATGGAATGTATTATACAGGAATAGCCCGTAGCTTTCGGGACAACCGACTCCCGTCGTCAGCGCCAATTATCAAGAGCGTATTATAATTATTAATTGACGCTGACGACGGGAGTCGGTTCTCCAGAAAGCTACGTCGTCTGGGAAAGTTCCCTAATAAAATTTCTCGTTGCACAGGCAATACGCAAAGAAGTAAGAAAGTGTGAGATCATACGAGCCTGTAAGAAGCCACATTTTCCAATGCTGTTCGATATAACAATGCGAAAGCAAAAATGGATGGATCACAAGCTAGACAAAGGGGTAGACCACAATATCTTGATCCCAGTAAAGTGATGGACCGAGCAATTAATTCATCGGCAATAGTGGAACATGTAGCTCATTGCCCAGGTCCATTTGAACCGCGGATTCTGTTGGATATGTTAGCGCATGTTCGTAAAATGCCCATTCTGGGCAGAGATCAAGGTTTCACACATTTACCTGCACACGCTTATAATTCATCTTTGCTTTATGTTCGTTATCTAGATCAGTGAAGTGGTGGTTCGTTCTATGAGCGGTGCTTGTCTCTCGCTTAGCTTTGCCTCTCTATTCTCCTAATTTTTCATTCCTACACAAACCAACAGGTTATGGGCCCAGACATGCTCTCGTCTGCGGTAAGTTTGTGAGGCGAATTATTACTTGAATCGACTGGTTATTTGTGTTACCCACAATGGCTACGGTGAATATAGTTCCGCTGGGTAAGGATAACTATGATTCATGGAAAATGCAGGCAAAGGCTTATTTGATCAAGTCCGGCTCATGGAAATATGTGAATGGGACACTTCGAAAGCCAAAAGATGATGATAACGCTGTGGATGCGTGGATTGAGGGAGATGCTGCTGCGCAGTCAGATCTAATCCATATCATCAGTCCTTCGCAGTTACAGCCACTGAATGCCTGTGAAACTGCACATGATAAGTGGAAGAAACTGGAATCAATTCACCTGTCGAAAGGACCAGCACGGAAGATACAAATGCTGAAGACATTGCTTACTGCTAAAATGAAGGAAGGTGATAATGTGAAAGATCATCTTACAAGCTTCTTCAATTGTGTTGACAAGTTGAAGGAGATGGGGTCAATTATTGATGACGACTTACTGTCCATCATGATGTTATTGACATTACCCGCTACTTATGATTCCTTCAAACAAGCAATCGAGGCACGGGATGATCTTCCGAAGCCTGAAGTGCTGAAGGTGAAAATTCTGGAATCTGCCGAAAATCGGAAGCTGTCGCTTGATAAGTCTGATGCATTACTTATCAAGAAGACTGCACACAGAAATGGAAAACTAGATTTCCGGCGCAGAGGAAGCAATGATAAGGAACTGAAGAAGCCTGTGCTATGTTATGTTTGTGGAAAACCAGGGCACAAGGCTAATGTCTGTCCCGATAGGAAGACAAGCTTCAAGTCATATGCATCTATATCCTCAACCAAGTCTTTGCTACTGACGGAAGAAGTGCAAAATGCGGCTTCAGATCTTCGACCATCAAGAAACGCTTGGTGTGTTGACAGTGGTTGTACGTCTCACATGTGCTCAAAACAAGGCGATTTTGACTTCTTAGAAAAGTCTGATGACAGGCGATTGAATCTTGCTGACCAAAGCTCAACTGTTGTGCGTGGTGTTGGTCGAGTCAAAATACATGTGGATAACGGAGTACAACAAATGGTTCTGAACTTGGAGAGAACTCTTCTTGTTCCAGATTTGCGCACAAATTTGTTGTCTGTCGGAAAGGCCACAGATAGCGGCCATACTGTTGTTTTCACGAGGAAGAACGCTTACATTTTAGATAAAGCAGGAAAGACTGTCCTTATAGCAGATCGACGAGAAGGGCTTTATTACGTTCGTCAGACTTTTGAAGAAGCTCGAAAACTTGGGACTATGCCCAAATCAAAATTACAAGTGTGGCATGAGAAGTTCGGTCATCTGCATGAAGCTGCAATGAAAGAAGCTTTACGTTCCATTGGTATACGGGTTTCATTTGGTGAACATTTACTACCTTGTGATGTTTGCATTGCTGGAAAGATGACACAGACTCCATTTCCCAAATCTCAGCCCTTACGAACTTGAAAACCTCTCGAAATCGTACATTCTGACATTTGTGGACTAATGAACACGCAATCACTAGGGGGATCGCTGTATTTTGTCACATTTATTGATGACAACACATGCTGGTGTGAAGTGCGATTTCTACGACAAAGAAGTGAATTATTCGAGGCCTTCTGTGAAGTTAAGGCGTTGCTGGAAAAACGTAGCGGATGCAAGTTGATGTGCTTGCAATCTGACAACGGAGGAGAATATTGCAGTGATCGCATGAAGCAGTACGTACTAAGAAATGGCATCACGTATCGAGTAACTGTACCCAGGACTCCTCAACAAAATGGAATTGCTGAACGCAAAAACAGAACATTGGTGGAGATGGCTCGATGTATGATGATTCATTCAAATGTGCCTATGTCGTTTTGGGCAGAAGCTGTGAATACTGCTAATCACATCAGGAATATGTGTCCGTCTCGAAGCATAGGTGGCAAGTCACCTTTTGAATGCTGGCTTGGAAGGAAACCTCATGTAAGTTATTTCCGCACGTTTGGTATCAAAGGTTTCATGCTCAACAAAGTGCCTGGGAAAGGAAAGTTTGAGCCAAGAGGGATACCGTGCACGTTTGTCGGATATTCAGAGATTTCCAAGGCCTATCGAGTTATTGTGGACGGAAGTCATTGTGTAACTCTTACCAGAGACTTAAAATGTATTGACCGTTTCGAGAAACCTGGACTAGCACAAGACGTCGTTCTCAAGGAAGCTGCCTTGCCGTACATCACTGATCACGATGACTCCGTTAACGAGGATGAATCTCAGGTTAATGTCAATCTGTTGCCATCCTCAAATGAGCAGCCCAAAGAAGAACTCCATGATCAATCGACAAAGAATCGCGATGAAGAATGCCAACAAAATTCACAAGCCAGATGACGCGGTCGTCCTCGAATAGTCCGAACCGGTAAGAGAGGTAGACCTCGTAAACATTACCAGCCTGCAGGAAATTCGACTGAACCTTCGATAGCGGATGAGACTGCTGAGACCGACATCGAAATTGCTAGTATTGCCGAAATTCCAATTAAAGAAGCAATGCAGAGCCTTGACGCTTCTGAATGGCTTGATGCAATCAAGGTAGAAATTGTGTCGCTCATTGAAAACAAGTCTTGGTCCATAATAGAGAAGCCCTTAGATAAGACAATCATTGGAAGCAGACTTATTCTGTGCAATAAGTACAAATCTGACGGAAGCTTGGAACGTCGCAAGGCGAGGTTGGTTGCTAAAGGTTACAGCCAACAATGCGGAATTGACTATAAGGAGACTTTTGCTCCTGTGGCACGCTTTAGTTCAATTCGTACACTAATGGCATTAACAGCTGAGCGAGATTTGAAAGTTCACCAGCTTGACATCTCAACTGCATTTTTGAACGGTGACTTAGAAGAAAATGTCTTCATGCAAGTTCCTGATTTTCTTGAAGTAATACTGGAAAGAATTTTTCAAGAACGGACAGAGTCTCATGAAATACTAAGCACATCACACAACTGGCTGAATCAATTAAGGCAGAGCAAATTTCCTGTCTGCAAGTTGAACAAAGCAATTTATGGGTTAAAACAAGCTGGTCGCCAATGGTATAGAAAACTGGACGACAAATTACGTTCATTCGGAATGAAGCCTTTGGATGCTGACCCGTGTGTATACATGGTACCAGAAGAAAACGGAATCCTGAAGCTGCTTGTCGTCTACGTTGATGATACGTTTCTGCTTTCGAATGATCTCACATGGATTCGAACAATCAAAACAGAATTGGCAAAGCAATTCAAACTTCGGGATTTGGAGCGCATTAACTATGCCCTTGGAATTAAATTTACTCAGAACGAGAAGGAAGGTACAATAACGATGACGCAACGCCCATACGTTATGGAACTTCTGAAACGCTTTGGTATGCTAGATTGCAAACCAGCTCCAACGCCAATGACGCCCTCAGGAAAGCTTGCGAAACCAATCAAGGTAAACGAAAAGGAAATGGCGAACTTTCCATACCAAATGCTTGTTGGAAGCATGATGTATCTAGCAGTGGCAACAAGGCCAGATATAGCTTATGCTGTCAGTTTTCTCAGCCAATTTAATACTTGTTACACAGTGGAGCACTGGAAAGCCGCTAAAAGGGTTCTACGATACCTGAAAGGAACAATGGACCTTGGACTGCTGTTCCACAGAACTGGAGAACCGATACTAGGCTATGCTGACGCAGACTGGGGTGCATGTGTTGTTGATAGGAAATCGTACACAGGATTTGTGTTCAAGTTTGGTGGTGCTGCGATTTCTTGGGAAGCAAAGAAGCAACGTACCGTAGCGCTGAGCAGCACTGAGGCAGAATACATGGGTCTCACTGAAGCTGCTAAAGAAGCAATTCACCTGCGTCATTTCCTGAAAGAAATTGACGGATCCTTCACCAGTGCAATCGACGTGTATAATGACAATGTGGGCGCACAACAGCTGGTTAAGAACCCAGTTCTTCATGCCAGAACAAAGCACATTGACATAAGACATCACTTCGTACGTGAAGCCTGCACTGATGGATATGTTAATGTCAAGTACATGCAAACTGAACATATGCCAGCTGATGTTCTAACGAAAGGACTTAATGCACCGAAGCATTTTTATTGCCTCACGCAACTTGGTGTGAAAGCTATTCAAAACGGAGAAACACACGTCGATTGAGGAGGCGTGTTGGATATGTTAGCGCATGTTCGTAAAATGCCCATTCTGGGCAGAGATCAAGGTTTCACACATTTACCTGCACACGCTTATAATTTATCTTTGCTTTATGCTCGTTATCTAGATCAGTGAAGTGGTGGTTCGTTCTATTAGCGGTGCTTGTTCCTCGCTTAGCTTTGCCTCTCTATTCGCCTAATTTTTCATTCCTACACAAACCAACAGATTCTATGCTATGAAACTCGGTTCGATATGAGGAAAATCAAAGAAGCAATTTTTATAAAACACAATGATACAATTAACCGAGAGCTTGGGATAGAAATCAGTGGCATTTTGACTACAATTGAATTATAAGGGAGAAAGGTCTTTGTGATGTCTCGTATACGTATGCAAACACCAATTTACCAAAGAGTTTAAACCAGGTTTACGAAAAATTTTCATCATTGTTCTGGTTTAAAATCAAATCGTTTCTCTTGTCTTGCACCACAATTCTGCATTCCTCATTATCAACCGCCGATGACGGGAGACGGTTGTCCCGAAAGCTACGGACTATTCCTGTATAATAGATTCCATTCAACGATGCTTATCGTACTATCCTATTACGCATGAACTGAAAAAGTAAAGCAAGTTAGCTTTCCCTTAGCCATATTATCGACAGACAGTAATGACTAAATTATGAATACTGTTTTAAGCAATAAACCATTTACCACCTTGTCTCGGTGTACAGCGCTTCTCTGGTCCACTTTCCAACGCTGTAGCAACTTCTGCCCCCTATCCTTAGTTGGAATTCAAACTAAATTTTAATAAAGCTTATATGCTTGAGCCGCACTGCCCAATCGCAGAGGTGATCAATAGAAATGATCAGTGCACGTGGACTCGCAGCTGACCTTTCGTTGTTGTTACTTCCATTAAAAACGCAACAGGCGAGATAATGCAATATATGTTGTCGTCATAAAGCGCAGTGGGTAAAAGTGATCAGCCTAAAGTTACTTGATGCGCAATTGCATTAGGAATAATGTGTAATGACGCTGTTTGCCGAAAAGCGGCCGAATTGCAATTCCAGGAGTTGTACTCACCCAAAAGGGTGTTCCGAACTGTCGAACTGGGCGACAAACTTTGATCCGCGTTGATTACTCAAATTCCTTTGGCTTCTGCCGTCCTCTGGCCTAAAAGGCAAATCAATAGGATGGGTATCGGCTGCATGACATTTCCTTTTCTCAGAGGCAGGGCTAGAAGGTACAGGCACCGCCAGAGGAGTGGCTCGTTTAAAACGATTTCTTATGGATGTAAACGTTGGTCTTTTGAACTTCATAATTGCTCGTATTCTAAAGTGTTCGAGACAGGTATTCCGCTTACGGAAAACAGCAGACACGCGCCAGCATGCAATGCACTTACGAGTGAATGGAGCTTAATCGGATGAGGGTCGGCCGGAAACCGTCAGACACGTTACCATGTAGAAAATAATAAACGCCTACAACGTAACTATTAGACAGCACTAGAGCTGCTAATATTAAAATATAAGCATCGTTACCCTAAGCATCCGGTCGCATGTGGCATAAGACGACAGAATCTACGATAAAGCAAAGTGCAGAGAGAAGACGCAACAGTAGTGCACATAGCGGTCAAGGGGAAACGCTTAGTATTACTATTTGCAAACGCGATTGTGGCAAGCCCTTTCCGCCTTTTTCAACGGATGCAGGCAATTTTGTTCACCTAAAGCGCAGCAACGCTTGAACACACTTTAAGGCTTATTAACGAGTGGGCGTTTCCTTTGGAATGGTTTTACACCAAGGTCTTTTCTTCCTGCAAACGACGGACTTTCCGTTCATTGTAGAATACAAGTGCAAAATACGGACATAGTAAAACGAAAGTGGGCGGAATCTTGAACAAATGAAAATGCGGAAAGCACTCCGAGGAACTATTCCAACGTCGCACAAGGTTTAGTGGAGATGAACCAATGGAAAATATTAATGGAATCCATCAAGGGGTTAATGGCTCTCACGGTTTTAGAACCAACGCTGCAACAGACCACAGAAAAGCAGGGCAGCTTGACACTGTCTTTGCAACTG